>JAHREE010000124.1:3779528-3789931 GCA_033628505.1 Tringa tobata
AAGCTTACTCTGGTAAACTGAGTCCGGTAATAGAGTTTGTTAACACCAAAATGAAGGCACACACTTCCCACTGGAATGCATCCAGTGGTACTTCTATCTCCAGCCTGCCCATACAGTGCAGGGAAGAGCTTTTCAGAGAGCAGTCCCTCAAATACCTAAAATGAAGCTGAGTATATTCATTTTTGGATGATGAAAACAACCAAAAAAAAAAAAAAAAAAACCAAACAAAAAATCCTTGGCAGGTTGCTATTAGCTGAAGGGCTCTGTCTTTAATTGGTGTAAATAATTATCCAACACTGTGCATGGACGACTAAGCACTACAATAGAGATGTTTCCTTTTGAGGTTGAGATTATATCATTTGTAATACCAAATAAACCAGCCATCTTGTAGAAGCAGGTTGCTTCTTACCAAACTGGACTGGAAATTTCCACAAACCATATCCTGCTACCCAAGATCCTCTGATCAAATTTTCAGAAATGGAAAAGGGCTGCAGTTTCCAGAGGAGGAAAGTAGAAACATGCTGAACCTGTATTTTTAGGACTGAGTATCAACATGGCATATACATATTTCCAAACTAAAGTGGATGCCTAATCTGGATTTTTTCCTGTAATCTGCAGATAAAAACTGTATGTAACACAATTTAAAAAGAAAAGATTTAAAAAAGCATCACCAGACAGACACAAAATCTGCCTTGCATTATGCGTAGCTCAGCCGGATGGGATTGTATGACTCTTGTATAAAAGAAACCAATCTGGTCAGGGGATTTCCTGTAATAGTTAGAATTAAAAATATACTAACTCTGATTTGTGAAGCACAGATAGAGCAGGGACGGCAAACTGGATTTTGCAAGTTATTTTCTGTAGTTTGCGTCAGCACAACTAGGCCAGTGTCTATTTCCCTTGACTTATTGCTCAGTGTTGTTGCTCATTTCCAGCACAAACGGCTGCAGACAAAACCTTTATCACTCTATAACATATAGGAATTTTTTCTACATCTTGGAAAGCAGTGTTTTGTTAAAATTCTTATCTCATTGAACTGTTTCACAGTCTTTCAGATTTGAGGCTTCTGAACTGACCTTCTGACTCTGGGCAGAGCATGTGCTTACACATGAACATGGACACATGTGTATTGTCATGTGATGGCTTCTTAGTTTTCCAGGTGAAGAAATGACATTGAATTAATGGCATGTAATGGGATGAATTAACAGTCACAAGAGCAGTGTAACTAAATCATGAAGCTTTACTTCAGTGAGACTTGTCTCTTTTCAAAAGAAAGCAAGATGTGAGCAATCTCTGTGATATTTATCATGACACTGAATTTCATCTTAATTTAACAAGATCTGCAGCTGTTGAAAATTGGTAAAATTCTCCTCATGCAAGACAGTATGAGACAGTAAGGCAGATTTTCTGCTGCACCCACCCCCCAAAATAATGAGAAGCTTTTACACAGACAGGTACCACTCCTCAAGTCTCTGTGCCACTTCCACAGAGGTTTTGAGCCTCCTGAGGGCTGCTCTAGATTATATTTTGTGCCATCATTTTGTGTGCAAAGTTCATTGTATTGTCAACCCCTCATGCTATGCACACATAGAGACTGAAAGACGAAGTCTCCTATGGCGGTTTATGCATTCCAGTTTTGAGCAGACTATAAGGAGGTGCATTGCACTTTTCTGTTGAAAGCTGAGATCATTCTTAGCAATCCAGATTTCCTTCTCTTTACTTGATGAGCAAAATGTCAATGGTTCCTTCATTGGTACTCTACAATTATGTCAGCTAGCATGAATTCTCTCTGATCAGCACCTTTGCTCACAGCCTTACTTCACTGATTAGAAGATTAAGTTGTTTTTCAGCTTACTTGAGTTTCTGTGGTGCAGCTCGTAACAACAATTTTTAATGCATTACATGGAAATTGATTCTTCACTGTTTTTCAGAATTATAAGGGTTGTACAGCTTTTTCTTTAAGGAGCTTTCCCTTGTAGTCTTGTTTCTTTTTCATTTGCATCCTTTGCCTGGGTTATTTGTAACATTCACTCAGCACACCCTGTATAATCAAAAACTGTAGGTCATCTCCTCCTGTCTCTTGACATCACATCTTTCAGTGATCTTTCTGACACCTCCTTCTACAATTCATAAACAAAACAAAAAAACATTGCTAATTTTGGTAGTTTCACATGCATAATGCTTTCATCATGTAGTGGCAAAAAAGAGCGAGTATATCTTCCACGGATATTCATCTCTCTTTTTCACCTCCCTCCTTTATAATAAGATTACTTCTCTTACCAGACTCAGGAGCTGTTCTTTATCTTTGACATTTCTGCATTGCTTACAGCTTCAGAAGTCTCCGCATATTTTCTCCAGGCTGTATAAGGTGAGCTGGTGAGTTCTCCATAAAAGTGTAACGTCACAAGAACATGGAGCTTGAAGGGACCAAAAGAGACCAGTTTATTATGTCTCCACTGAAGTAACATGATTAAATGCATATCTCTGAGGGGCTTTTGCTTAGTTTGTGCCTAATAACATCCAAAACCAGAGGCAAAGCAGTAGCCTGTAGCCCGTTCCTATGTATCCCTCAAAAAAGATAAATTTTTCATTATTTTATTCCTTGTTGTCTTTTCTCCCAGTCAGACTATTTTTAACCTTCTCTAAATGACTACACAGCTAAATTATGTGATTTCTTTTTCCTATTGAAAAAAAATTATCAATCTTCTCTTCTTCAAGCAAAAAAAAAAAATAGTTTCCTTGCTTTTCCCATATCAGGGATGTCTTCTATATTCAGATCAGTTATTCCAGATTCTCAAAATCAGCTTGAATTCCTATCCCATCATACAGAGTACTTGTTTTGTGTTTTTCCACAGAGCTTCTTGGTATATACCTATATGGGCATTCACCACTGAAGTAATTCATAATCAAATTGAATAGTCTTTTGCAAGAGACTCCAGTTAGAGTCCCCCCTGCTGATACATGCACATAAGAATATAACTTTTTAAGACCAGTTTTGTACCTGAACTATACCTTAAATGTTCTTATTTCCCTGTGAGAATGCCACGAAGGACCAAGTATAAAGACATCTTAAAATCAATATGTTTAGTACCTACCACTCTTTCTGCCTATGTACTGTAAGGAGAAGATTATTTGATGTTTTGCCAGATCTGCTGTAATTGTTGTCGTCTTACTTCACAGAAATACAAGCATATTAAAAAAAAAATAAAATTCTACAATTTCTTTGGCAAATCAGTGTTAACAGTGCTAACAATCCTCAAAATTCTTTTTTTTTTTCCTTTCCAGTGTAGCCAGTATATTTTACTTCATTCAATCATCTAGATCTCCTTATTTTCTGTAAGTTATTGCAAATAAATAATTTTAATGCAGAGACTGCTCTGACTGGTTTCTTAAGTATTATAGAAATTATAATAATATCCTAATGATTACATTCAGTTTTGAACATCAAGCTGACAAAAGTCATTGATCACTGAAACCTTCCATGAATGCCTACTATCCCAACAAAATTTTCCTCATGTCTGCCTTTCATCTTTTCCTCAGACAGATTGTTCTTCCCACTGATCACCTACTCACATAGGTGTCCTATGTTGTCCATGAAGTTTGACATGAAGAACCCGGTCTCTGAACTAACTCATGAGGCCATTGCCTCCCTTCAGGTTTCCCTTGGAGTCACATTTTTTGGGATGATTCATATAAGAAACTGGCAGATGAATATTCACTTAAGGAAAAGAGGGGCAGAAACTATACTTATCAGTATCAACAACAGTTTTCGATTGTTTTACCTAACAATGTGGATTATATTTGTTGTTGATATATATCACACTGATATTCAAAAGGAATTAAATTTCTGAAGAGGGTAGCTGAAGTTGTCAGTGGAACTTTAAAAGCTGCATTTTTTTTTGTTTATGAGACCTATAGTCACTTGACTTTCATGATGGATTTATAGAATGAGATTATTAAGCAACTAAACTGACTTTCATCTTACGGTACAACATAAAAATTGCAGTTTGTTTACAGTATTTCTCGTTGCACTTGAAATGATATTTTCTCCACTGTTGACAAGACTACAAAGTATTTCTATTTCTGTAGCTCAGCTTCCCTGTTGGGGAAAGAAAACCTAAACTCTCTGCCACTTCAGCACTTGCTGCTAAATGATCCTAAGTGGCATGTGCCCAAAGGGGTTTCTGTGTGGCAGCACTCAGAAGTGCTATATCTAGGCAATTGCCTCATGGAGCAAAATTTCCAGTCCCACGTTAGATGTGTAAAATCCCTATCAATGATTTTGCTGCTGAATCCAAGATTTGCTTCCTCTTAGCTGTCACCCACATCAGCACTTGCAAGGTCTCAATCCTTCCTGTGTTCTTGATCATTTTCATGTAGTTAAAATGATACAGTTTTGGTTTCATAAAAATGCGAGCCTTCTGAACTGGCTAGTTGGAGGACTCAAAGGTATTACTAGTGATATACAGAGCAACCAAACTATCAAGGTTTAATTATGGATAAGGTCTAATTTTCTGAGAAAATAATCCTAAAGTGTCATTGTGCTGGTTATCATTAACTAATTTGACTTCATTTATATTGTCACTTGTTATTCTCCTTCCTCTAACCTCAGTCATCCTCTCTGTCCGTGGTTAAATGTCAAGCTTTTTGGGTCACAGACCTCCCTGCTTTGAATCTGAAAAAAGTGAATTGTAGCGTAGCTGTAAATAAAAGAATAATAAATACATCCAGCCATTCATAAAGATGTAGGCCTAATAATCCTCTAGGAGGTAGTCTGCAAACGTCTGCCAGATGCAATGAATTGTCCATGATAATCCTTCCTAGTTATTAAAAGAGATTTCATCTAGTTATTTATTTTTCTCCAGGGTAAATGAACCATTATAAGAGTAACTTCTTTTTGTGGTTTAATGTTTTCATCGTTGATGTTACTTACAACCTGAAGCCATTATGATGACTCATATGCTCTCAGACATCAGAAACACACACATGATAGGTGTACTAAAATTTGCTAAATATCAGTCTTATAATCCTAATTGCACATCTCACAATAGAAAAGCACCCCAAGAAAAAAAGGAGGGTGAGTGCTATTTTATGACTCCAGCAGTTGAGTTCATAGGATCGAAACCTAAAGAGCTTTATAGTGATGTAATTGCTCTTTCATAGGCCTTGCTAATCTTGTTATGGAGACCAAGCAGAGGAATACTGTCTTACTCCGGAAGGAGTTGGGGGGAGTTGGGTTTCTCTATATGTACTGATCAGCATGGCCAGCTAGTTGTTTTCTGCAAAATTATAGGCGTGTTTTGTGAAAGTATCTATTTTGTTTCCACATTTTTCCTTGTAATGAAGTGTTTTAAAATCTGGAATTCCTGGTCTTAATGAGCAACAACAAGAAAATTATCAGACAAAACAATAGCAGAATGGTTGGGTTAGAAACTTCAGGAAGATATTCATAGATGTTCACTTCAAGTGTTTCTGGATCACAATATATCAAGGGTACAATTCAAACTGGAAACCTAAAAATTAGCAAAACAGCCCTCTTCACTCACTGACTCACTCTCTCTCACACACATACATAGATTCTAGACCTTAAGTTTTAGGACATTGGTCAGAAATCTAGATGGCTTCTGTGAAGACAGATAGCAGGCTTTCCTTTTCAGTGAACAACTGCATATTTTTATAAAAATGTTAATGATTTATCTTTGTCTTCATGACAAATTACCCAGGTTCAGATTTAAAAAAAAAAAAACAACAACAAAAAAAAACCCCAAACAACATAGGAGTACTGGATATCTAATTGCTCATCTGTCATCATACAATAATGCAATGAAAATATTCCTGACAAATGTCAGGCTTGCTTTGATATGGGTATCTCCTCCCCTGCTCTGATCCTTTGTTTTGGGCAAAAAAATATCACCACTCTTTTTCATTTACCTGGTTTGTACCACATTCTTTATTTGTAATGGAAAAGGTTTTGTAACTGTCTGGGACACTGTTCTACAGATCTGCATATGAGAAGAACAGGTTTGAGACCTCTTAAGGAACCTGAAGGTGCATAAGTCCATGGGACCTGATGAAATCCATCCACAGGTCCTGAGGGAGCTGGCGGATGAAGGTGCTAAGCGGCTTTCCATCATATTTGAGAAATCGTGGCAGTCTGGTGAAGTTCCCACTGACTGGAGAAAGGGGAACATAACCCCGATATTTAAAAAAAGAAAAAAAGACGATCCAGGGAACTACAGGCCAGTGAGTCTCACCTCTGTGCCTGGCAAGATTATGGAGCAGATCCTCCTGGAATCTCTGCTAAGGCACATGGGAAATAAGGAGGTGACTGGAGACAGCCAACATATATTTTAGATTAGATATTAGGAAAAAAATCTTTACTGTGAGGGTGGTGAGGCACTGGAACAGGTTGGCCAAGGAAGTCATGCATACCCCATCCTTAGAAGTGTTCAAGGCCAAGCTGGATGGGGCTTTGAGGAACCTGCTCTAGTGTGCAGTGCCCCTGCCCATGGGAGGGGGGGTTGGAACTCCATGATCTTTAAGGTCCCTTCCAACTGTAACCATTCTATGATTCTATGATTCTATATTAGATACTGAGTCTTGTCTCTGTCATCTGGGATGTCACTTCATCCCAAACAGTAGACCCAACAATGAGATTGATTAATTGGTTTATTATTAAGAATTAAACAGTGTGTTAATGCTATACTGCTGGCATCCTAAGCAAGGGAAAAGATGTTATGGTCTGAAAACCATTTAAACATTCATTTTAAACAAAGGAGCCGGTTGGGTAATCTAATGAAACTAACCTCTTCAAACTCCTAATGTGCAAAGCCAACATAAAGATTATTACTTCTGCTGTAGGAAACTGAGAACTATTGATAAAAGGGCTATATGGGAGTCCTCGAGTCCTTTAAGTCTATTACCATTTTCATTATCTTGCTCTTGTTATCTTACGCCAATCATGTGAACATTTTCTTATTAAAGTAAAGGTTTTAATATATGAATAGCACACCTGCTACTAAGAACTTTACTATAACTAGAAGAACTGTGAACATCTGGAGTGAAATCCTGTATCCTCTTAAATCTACATGAGCTTTTTACAGTACCTTAAATGAGGGCAGGCTATCTTTTTGCTTTGTACCAATCATGCTATGTATTTACTTAGAGATTATTAGGTGTAGGGTAATGCCTGGGGGTCATGAGCGCATTTAAACATATACTTAGTGACACTCTGGTGAGTTTATGAAAGAAAGACAAATAACAGAAGAAACAGGCTCCGTGGAACAGCGATCCTGAAGTTCCCTATCCAACGCCTGTTCTGTACACAAAAAATGTACTTTCATTTCTTTTCCCTGTTTTGATAGGCTTTTGTCAAGCATGCCATATTGCCATTTGAAGTAATAAACACTGCATCAAATTTGTCACCTTTAAAGATGAGAGAATGAAAATAAGAAAGAAAATTTCTGTACTAATGTCAAGCTTTGAAAAGGTTATTTTTTTAACATTTGAATTTAAGACTTAAATTAACCTGCTCCAATCTCTTCAAATGTTACAAATAGAAACTGAAATGTAAAAAGCAATAACTTTGGTGATCTTCTGTATTCGCCTTCATTCAAAGGAGTAGAGAAGATGTTCTCCTTAAGGTAATGTGTCTTGCAGGTATCTTTCTGGCAGGTTAATTCACTCAAATCCCTTATCCCGTAAGGAGAAGTGGCTTAATGTTCTGTTCAGTTTAGTTCCAGAGGGGTAATTAGCAGGGATAAAACAAAGATAGTGAATAAATAGGAATGCTAAACTCCTCCCCCTCTTTAAGACAGACTTCCTCCCTGGAGTCAGCTCTGAGACACAAAACACCTGTAAAACCACTGAATTCAGCCCCTAGAGGACTTCTGCTGCAGAGGAGAGTCCCTGAGTAACATCATGCACTCACAGTAGTTTCTGTGCCAGATGCTCCCAGTTTTCCTGTCCACAGCACAATGCCTGCTGAAAGAGTGGGTTGTGTTACATCCTGGCATACCGGGGCCAGCAGGAAGGTTTTCAGTAGCAAGCAGTAAGCCACAATGTCTTGAAAAGCGCTACATCTTACTCCAGAGGTATGATGGTTACTCTTACTCTTACTCCAGAGGTATGATGCCTACAGGCAGAAGGACATGCAGGTAACAGCAGAGGAGTTCTTGATGTCATGGAATAAGTGACATGACGCATTTTTTTTCTTTCCTCTCTATTTCTTCAGTGCCTTGTAAGTCAACTCAGAAAGCCCATAGTTCTACCTGACTTCTGGAAATCAAGCAGAATCATATTTGTTGTCAGTTAAGTAAAAATATAAGTTTTTCATGCACCACCAGTTTCCCCCTGCCCTCCTCCCTCAACACACATCACACTTCATCATTTATGTTTCAAAAATTACAGCCATTTATGTTTTTCCTTTGAGTTCCTGTTTTTTATGGAACCTCAAAACCCTATTTACTCCAAACGATAGGATTACATTAATTTCACATGGCATAATATTCATCTTTGTTGTCTGTTTTCATGCTGTAATTCTAGGGATAATAACTCAACCTGAGTGTTTCAGAAAACTGGGCTCATTTGTTCACCCACTTTATGCTACCTTCTCATCTCAACCTTGGTTCCCTTAGCTTCTACTCTGTATTTTGAGATTTTCTTAAACTTTAGTCCTCCTGTCAAGAACTGAGTGTTATCTTCTAATTGACGTTTTAGCACAAAAGTCTCTTGAGTGTCTGGATTACCTCCACGCACTGATGAATGAATTAGAGAACGAAAGAGAAAGGAGTTTGGCACATAGCATGAAAACAAGAATTTGCCAGTTTCCATGCAGCTGTAGTGGATTTCTTTTGTTGTGCCCCCAGGCCTCAGTAGATGTTTAGGAAGAATGACATTTCCTGACTTTTTAGTTCTTAAAGCCTGCCTTGACTTGGCAGCTTTTGACTTCTAGGCAACGTTGGTGGCATCTTTCCTGTCCTTTCTGCTTTTCAGAAGGTTCTCTGTGTTTGTGAAAAGTTTTTCCCATAGCTACTTTGAGATATTTATCCTGAATTCTTTCCTCATTCACTCCTCTAGCACTTGTATCTTTCTTGCTTATAAATAGAGATCTTTTTATCTTGGTCTTTAGGCCCTTACCTGGTAAAAATCTTACTCCTTTCTCAGTTGCTGTGAGTATGACTATACTCTGCCCTATTAAGGAAAATACCATTCATTTGACCTATGATTTGGTTCTTTTTTAATGGTGTTTTCTTCTCCACCAGCCCTTGAAACACTCATGCAGATGTTTTTCGTCTTGTATCTTAAGATACACAGCAGGACATAGATCACACCTGCACTGAGGCTGGGACTTCACCATGCTGAGTCCCAGGCTTTAGATCTGCAAGCATGCTGAGAAACATAATACAGACACCTTTGGCCTGGACTAAACTGACAATAAAAATGGAAGTAAAAGTGCAAGGATAAATTAGTAAATGTAATTATTTAATGAGAATCTAGTTAACAGTAAAGACTTATTTACAAGCAAGAACCAAAAAACCTACCCAAAACCCCAACAACAGCAAAAAAAAATGCACCATAGCTTAGTCAAAGTTTGTATTTTGAAGTTAACTACATATATATATATATTATTTTTTTTTTGAACACGGAATAATATAAAAAGACAAAGTGGGAACTTTCTAGATAAATTCATTTAAATCTAGCTGCAAGTTACATTAATTGAGTGATTATTTACAGCAATGAGGAGTCAGCAGGAGAACAGAAATAACAGATTTTTATGCATTTCTTTTTTACCAGATTTTTGATCATAAAATAGCAAGAATATAAAGCAAATCAGAATGCGATTTTCTTTCCTATGGAGAGTTTAAATTTTTGGGAAGCCAATTTTTAGTGAAGTAAGTGTGAGGGACAAAGGGATTCTTCGTCATCAAATATCAAGGGAGATATGGATCAGCCAAAGAATCCTTTCTTGTCACATAGAAGAACACAAGGAAAACACTTCTGAACTATAACATCCATGAACCATTGTGAAGAAAAATATATTGTGCTTTGGCTTCAGTATTTCAGTCCTGGGCCAGAATATTCTGGTTCTCAACCAAAGGCTGGCAGATTTCCATTTTCATGGGGTTTTGATGTTTCTTGTTTGCTTTTTTGTTTTAATATTAAACATTTCCACAAAGCAGACTCTTGTTAAAAAAAAGAAAACCAACTTTTATAAACACCTTTATACACTCTACTGTCTTTAGCCATGTTAAACTCTTTTTGCCTTCCCTATCCTGTATTTCTGAATTTCACTGAATTTTTTAGAGTTGGAGGGGACTATAGAGATCATCTAGTCCAACTCCCCTGTTGAAGCAGGATTGCCTAGAGCATGTTAGGGCATGTTACTCAGGACTGCATCCAGG
>JAHREE010000124.1:3793380-3906211 GCA_033628505.1 Tringa tobata
TATTCATTCAGCTGGGGCAAAGTGCACACAGTTATTGATGGTTCAAGTATTTTATTCCTTAAAATGACAGTTCTGAAAACATATTTCTCTCACCACACAGAGAGTGGGAGGGCAGTGGAAAGGAGGAGATAATTGAGGAAGCTGGAAGTGAAACGACATTTGTGACTGTCAGATGTCATTTCCATTTTAATGACTGTAAAGGCAAGTCTCAGAGAGCAGTCAGGCAGCAGAGGTTTGGGTGACCACTCACAGTGTTAGGTGTTGGGGTATTCTGGGTTGACGCTCATGATTTGAAGGAAGGAATATGTCTCCTTTGCTGCATCCCTGGCATGGACTGATACTGCCCCAAGTTTTTGAAGTTTCACATTTTTCTGACTAGAACAACCTAAGGCTTCAATGAGGTGGAAGCTGTGTTGTGCTTCAGCCTACAAACACAAAGACATTCATCATACCTCCACTCCATAAAGCTGCAGTCTGAAAGATAAAAATTGATGATTTGGTGAAGCAAGCAGTCCAGTAGAGGGGGAGGACAAGTAATAACAAGCTGTGCCAAGACAGCCTGGCTCTGTCCACAGCTTAGAAGAATGTGCATGTTGCCATACTGGGTCAGATCTTTAATTCATCTACTCCACTGTCTTGTCTCCATCACTTGCCAGGTATTTTATACATATATATATTATATATATATAAAATATATATATTCTGTGTGCAGGACATGAAGGCTGGTGTTCGGGGAGCACAACTCTCTAATATAGAAATCATGCTATGTGAACTAACCCAACACAAGGCGCCAGGTCCTCAGGGTCTTTTCCCTCCAAATCCCTGTGGGATTTGGACACAGGCAGACTCAGGCACAGGAGAACTCTACAAACGGAAGATCAAGAAATCTGGCTTTGCAAAAAGAGCTTTTAAATACTTCCAAACAAAAATTTGGCTTTTTTATTCCAGTTTCAATAATCCTTGTTATTTGTTTAAATGTTTATTTAAAGTGTCCCTTAGTTTTTACTTTCAGTGTGTCAGAAGGTTCCCTGGCTTAATCACTCATTGTAGAAAAAAAAGAGCACTATTGCCTTTTATCTGTTTTGAACTTGCTACCCTCCTTAATTTTATTGCACATTCTCTTGTTCTGCCACAAGCTGGGGAGAAGTGAAGCACCTAATCTATCTTCTCTAAGCAATTTATTTTTATCCTTTTGTTATGTCCTTTCTGTCCCTCTCCTTTCAAAGGGCACTTTTCCCCATCTTTTCAATCATTCTACATGACAGATTTTTTTTTTATTTTTTTTTTTTAAGGCATGGTTCACTTCTGTTTGTCACAGATGAGTTCTTTCTAATTTTGATGAACTTTTTTCTTAATTTTTTATTGTTTTGGTTTTATAGCAATGTAATAATACTTCACAAAATTTTCCAGATGAGACCACATTTTGATTTATAGATTAGCTGTGTAGTATTTACTGCATCATTCCCCATCTCAGTTCCTATGAAGCCTCACATCTTGTTTGAATTTTTTTCTTAAAACTGCAGCTGCATACAGTGTAGAAATCTGTCTTCATTGATACCCAGATCCCTTTACTGGGTTGAGACAGTGAATGTAGACCCCTGTCAGATGTACAAGCAGTTTAATTTATTTTTTTCCCTTCAGTATGCCTTACTTTGCATTTATTGGCATTGAACTTCATTTGCCCTCACTTTAGTCCTCACATGGTTTAGCTAAGTCTCTTTGAAGTTCCTCATGGATCTCTCTGGCCCATGCTAGCTAAATAACTTTGTGTCATCTGCAAGTTTTGCTAACCTCAGTATTACCCTCTTTCAAGATCATTAATACAGATTTCAAACACGAGATCTAATGCAGAACAATGAGGCGAGGCATCCCACTGTTCACCTTGTGCCACTGACTATTTATTCCTTCCCTTTGTTTCCCATCTTTCACTGATTTTCAGCCCATGTTTGATGTGCTTCATGAGCACATCAAATAAGTGAAACCATAAGTGTGGTTAAGCATCAGCATGCTCAGTTTATCTCAGTGCTTTGAATAAAATTTTTGTGGTAAATACAGTGGGTTCCCTGCTCCCTCCTCTTCTTCTCCTCCCCCCTCCCTTCCCCTCCCCGTTCTCCACGAAATCCCCTTTTGTTTATTTATTATTGTTTAACAGCTCTAGAAATCCTTTTGGTAGGCCAAGACTTTGGAAAAGTCTGAGAAAGGAACATGTTTGCAGTTATGTATATAGTTCAGCATGTCAGAAAGTTTCAGATTTCTACTTATGGAGAGACTGGGTAATTTTTCTCTTTGAATAGTTAAGGATAAAGGGATTAAATACAGAGATATTTCTCCATTTCCCTTTGTGATGAAATCTCTTCTTTCTCTGGAAACAGCCACACATGAGAAAACAACCCATTTTTGCAAAAAGAGTAAACTTGATTTTGGCCCCTCTCTTGGGAGAAGGATTTAAGAGAATTTTGAAGCTTTCCAGACTGCTTTCAGCAAGAAAGTGTTCCCTCTCCATCTGTGCAGCATGGTCACTGCTGATGTTCATGCTGTGAGTACTGATACTGATGTGATGACCGCTAATTATGGGAGACAACTATATTGGACCCTGAGGTCCCACACCATGCACCTTAGCAGGAGGATTTTTTCTGATCTTGTTCCTTGTGTTTCTCAGATACCTGCCGTCCGTACCTCTATATCAAATAACTGGATCAAGCTCAACAGTCCAAGGGTGAAGGTCTGGATTTCAGTGACACAGAGCAGCTGGACTGGGGGACCTCACGCGAATAATGGAGATGGGGCCTTTGTCCCAACATTTCAGGCCTGTCATTATCACCTCTGCGCCACTGCACTGTCTGAAAATTCCTTCCATCACTTTATTACATAAATCAAACTCATAAAAGCATGTCTCCTACATTAAGGATACTCCTCATAATGAATATGAAATACTTTTTTTCAAATAGTTTGCAATATGAGCTTAAGAATGAGCTGGTTCTGCAAATAATCTTTCCAGTTAACTAATTTGTCATAATATGAAGAGAAAGTGAGTATAAATGATGTATAAGCACGGTCAAATCAAATGTGTTTATTACTTGGAAGGAATGTTCATAGAAAACATTTAGTTACGTTCAAGCATCTCTGCTCAGGAGCCTTTCCAATGTGCTGAGAAAAAGTGAAGATGTTCTCAGAGTGCTGACACTGAGGCTGATCCTACTTCCTCCTTTTGTATTCGACATCTTATTTTACAGTAGCATTTTACATTCCATGAACATTAAGGCACTGAGTTCTTTGACATTTCCTGGGAACGTGGCTCTTCACCGTTGATGAACACGAAGCTTAATTTTTAGGTTCCTAGCCACTGCGGCAGCATCTGTAGACTGCGGTTTGTATTTGGTAGGAGGATGATTAGTAAATTACTTATGGCAATCTGCAGGAAATGCTGAGGAAGATCCCTGTCTTTTCAGGATTTTGCTGTCTTAACTTTGCCTATAAAGAGGAATTTACTTCCAGTTGGGACGCTCAGTCATAATCCCTCTGTTTCTTCGATCATAAAACAAAGTAACAAGCTCAGGCAAAAGTCTTTATTTTTTAAACCTGGAATGAAGCTGAATTAACTGTTTTTTTAGGACTAATCAAGTCCTAGATCTACCTTCCATCATGTGGAGGATCTGAGTTCAGCTCCCTCCTGTGCCTGAGGAGGTTCAAAAGTACACTGTCCCCTGAAGCAGAAAAATGTCAACAGCAGTTGTTGAGAAAGTCTCATTTTCAAATACCTAATTTGTCTTCTGTGTTGGCATTTTGCTAAAAAAACAGGAGAACTGATTTCAAATCCCAATTTTAAAGCAGGCAGGATGAGCTTTCAGTAACAGATCTCCTCACTCATCCAAGCACATGGAGAGTTTTTCTGTCATTTGCAGTGGAGAAGGAGTATATCTGTTTCCTTTCTATTTAGGTTGACTTCTTTTAGGTGTTCATCTCAAGAAGATTAGCTGTTTAGCTAACTATTGATATTGGGGTTAAATTTCTGATTTTTCCTTGGTATTTTGCACTAGAAAGTTTAGGGTGGCATCCCTGAACTCAGTTCTATTCATTTAACCCTCTCTATGTCTTCTATAAGGAACTTAAGGACTCCAACCCTGATGAAGTATAAATATTTCTCTAAAATTCAGGAAATTAAATGTGATTTGTCTCTGGAAACGTAACAGTGGGTTCCCAAGTCACAGCTTCAACCACATAGTAATACAGTGACTTCTGAGACCCACTTTAGTTTTAGGCATCTATGCTTATCTATTATCTTGGACTTTATGAGAAACAAATGATATGTCTCCATTCAGTTTTACTTGACAGCGTACTTTTGAAGCAAATCTCATTGATCTCAGTTATTGCACATTGGTTCTCATCACAGAACGGTCTCAAAGCCTTTCAAATGAAGCAAACTAAAAGATGTTCTTCAAAAGAACACTTGATGTACTGCAGCACCTATTGGGTCCTAGTTCATAGGTCTAGACTAAAGCTAATACGAAAAAAATCCCTTTTAAATATAAAATATCCCTCAACAGCAGCTGTGTAACTCTTCAGATCTACTCCTGCTGCACCATACTCCTTGCTCATATAGACATAATCTTGAATTAGAACAGATACCTCAGTTTATGTGAGGTGTATTCCATCTTTGTCCTGATCTTGTTAAAGTATGGCAATTTTCTTCTTTCAAGAAACACATAAGCGTGTCTTTCTCAGTGAAAAACTGATGGCACATCACTCAGTTGTAGAAGAAATATGTTCCTTGTGCAGCCTAGAATGCAAAAATCCATTTAGCCTCTTTACCAGGGGAAAAAATTAAAAAAAATAAAAAAATTAAAAAACCCTAAAAAATAGTTCCATCTATTAACCAGGTAGTTTAGTAATGCTAGTTTCCTCGCTGTAGGGTGAAAGTCACTTAGTTAAGAATTACTAGAATCAGTAAGATTTGCAAAATCAGAAGAATTCATACTTGACAAGCTTCATAAATATTCTTTTTTCTTCAGATACTCTTTTTATCACAGTGTTCTTTCCCAAGCCACAATCCCAAAATTAAGGAGTCTAATAAAACATATGTAGTCATTTCTCTTTTCTCTTTATGGAGTGAAACAAACCCCTGTGGGACTTTTTTTTCTTTTTTTCTTTTGGAGAGAGAGAAATTAGACTGAACTAATCAGCATGAATTGTATGGGGAACGTTGTGAGTCATCAGGAGGAAATTCTGCTTCATCTTTGTTTAAAAAGAAATAAAAAATGAGGATTTTTAAAATTACTGAAAGAAAAGGAAGATTAACTGTTCTCTGAATGCAAGAGCTTTCCAGGAGACCAAATAAGTCTTCTATAAACTGATTTGCCTTTCTGACTGCGATTTAGTAGAGTGACACCTAATTTGTTCTGAGAGTCATTGATGCCTCCAACACAATGGAGGATGACAGCTTGCATAACCTCTCTTTCAGCTCTCATCTCATTTATTCTGTTTGAAGTCGAGTTCCGACAAGAGAGAGGCACAGAATTAATATTACCTTAGATCAGCTCAGTCTCCAGAGGGAGCAGCAAAAGCTTTTCTGGAAACAATAAACCCTTTAAACATGACAGGAGGAATAGGACCTTAGGAGGTATCTGAAAGTATCCATTATTAAAGAAAGAAAAAAATATATCTATGTGGGTCACTTTGATTGTGATTTTTTTTCTCCTTATCAACAAAAGATGAGCTACTCCTGGTTTTACATACAAATTTAAAAATTTTGAATAGCTTATGGTTAACATCTATATTATACACACACACACATACATACATGCATAAATATGTTTTCTTTTTTGTTATTGTAGCAGAGTCCCTAGCCATGAATGGTATTTGTTTTGACTTTGAAATTCCCTGCTTGTTTGATCTGGTTCCTTTCCAATTTAAAATAAAAAATCAGGAAGGGAAATTCCCATCACATCTGATAGTTTATAAGGTCAAATTTAATTATTGCAATTTGCATTTAAAATTAATGTAACACTTTTAAAGTAAATCAGAGAAAGCCAAAGAGATAATTTGTGCAGACAGCTTTGTAGAAAGAACAAAAATAAAGAAGCATGACAATTTCTTTGTAGCTGTGTACACTTTAATCTGTGGTCTACAGAACATCAGCACAGGCAAACTGGCACAATTCCATTCAAGCAATAAAGATATAGTGAATTATGCCAGCTAGCGGTCAGACCTTATATATGTTATATATATGTATCTCTGTGTGTGATTGACAAATCAGATACTTGAGGGAAAAATATATGTAGGAAGACTAGAGATTATGTTTGTCTAAAACCTTCACATCAAACTACAACTAAAAAAAAAAAATAATCCCCCCGGGGTTTAACAACTAAAAGTGGACAGACTTAATACAGAGGCTATCCATTAATAAATGATCTACCCAATGGATAAACCTTGCAGCATTTTCTTTTTGAAGAATTCTCAGTGGACTTTGGATTTCTATCAGTAGACATCCAATTTACATGTGAATCGTGATTTCACCATATCATATCCTGTCATTCCACTAGGAATAATTTCCTGTCATTCCTCTGTGAATCATTTCAGGAAAGTACAGATGACTTAATAATTTACAATTAAATAGTTCGTGTCATGCTGGAGCAAACCATGTGAAAAGAATCAGTGTATTTGCCACACAAATGCAAATACCTCTGGGAGATGCAGGGTGGAGCAGAAAAGAAAGGAAGGGAGAAGGAGAAGGGAAGAAGAAAAGCCTATAATGTAATGATGGACAGTAGAATGACAGTATTTAAAGGACTATGGCAAAGAAGCCTGATTTTAATAGAAGTCAGAAAGGTAGAATATACATTAGGCTGTTAAGTAAATTGGAGAGCAGGCAGCCCAAATATCACTTTGTTGAGAAGGGTGATGTAAACCATATTCTGCTGAATACAGGAGAACATTTAAGAGCCTCAAGGGACAACCTATTGGCCTAAGATTACACTTGCCTTCTCACTGAAAAATTTACTAAATGAATGTCACTTGTTTTTCCTCCGCCCCCATCCCCTCCATCTCCCCAGCCCAGTTCTTGTAATGTTTTTTTGAATAGGCTTTGATTTGCAGCATTTTGTTAGAAGTTCAACATTATTTGTCAGCAGCTTTGAGCAGTTCTACATATGGCTTTGTGCTAATCTATTCACTTTGGCTGTGCCTTTTATCTTATTTGTGATGTGTGGCCAGCTCCACTGTATTCTCCTCTGACTAGAAGAGCAGAGAGAGGAAACATATTCTTGTGGTCTTAGATATGCTACCATTACTTCGCATTTCTGGATTGGATACATCTTCCTTAACTTTAGACAGTTACAATACAGATGGCTCCATCTGAGATACTCATCACTGGCTCTCTTTATGGTCTATGAAAAGAAATAGGTGTTTTAGAGCAGGACTGTTCTGTCCTACATTAAACTGCCTAATACAAGATGAGATTAATTGCACTGCAAAACTGCCTATTTCTTTTTGTAGTCATTAAAAAATCCTATAACAGCTCAGATGGAAGTTTCTACAAGTTAGATG
Organism: Tringa tobata; assembly: GCA_033628505.1. Lineage (NCBI taxonomy): Eukaryota > Metazoa > Chordata > Aves > Charadriiformes > Scolopacidae > Tringa > Tringa tobata. The sequence continues at coordinate 3,800,923 of JAHREE010000124.1, forward strand.
TTCAAAATTAGGTGTAATTAATGTCACACTACAAGGCAGCTTATTTTGGTAATCCAGATAATGGAATGGATGCTGAAAGGGGTTTTTGAACACCAAGATGAATATACCTCTCCAAAGCAATGTAAACAGATAAAAAGTGACTTTCTAACTGAGATCTGAAATAAAATCACTTACTTACTAGACAAACATCCCTTGAGAAAACATTCTACCAGGGGGAGTAATCATGAAGAAGGTCAAAACTTAGAACACAAAACCAGAGGAGGACATATAGAAAGAATTAGTCCTTTGATGACATCTAACTGTTGAGGTAACTTTATTTCTTTAATTGCATTAACTAAATTGTATATGATGAGAACAAGACAAAAGGTGCCATACGTCTCTGCAACCATATTTTAAACTTATTCTTCGGATAAGCATGGAGTGAAAAAGGAGAAACAATGAGAGCCAGTGAAAAATGCAGGGTTCACTATGATAAGCTTTATTGTAAGTTTTGTGTCCAGCTTGTAAGGAAACTTGAGCAATGCTGTGCATAAATTCACAATCAATTTTAAGAGCAGAAACCATATTAAAAGTGGTGCTTGGTTAGATATTTTCCTGAATGTGGGGTACTCTGGATAGGAAAGGTAAATTAACTCCCATGGGAGTTAACTTCCAATTTACTCCAAGCAATGCCTGAAAATGGTCAAACAAGTTACATCAATAAAAAACCTCACATATTCAGTGGAATATATATCAAAGATCACACAGTAATTAACAAATAACAACTAATTTTCATTATATCACCCCAAGACAAAATTGATAAAAGCTATGGAATCTGTGGGTGGACTCACAGCACAGAATGAAATAAATTAGAACAAAATTAAATCCATGGCTCTCATGGCCGCATTTCAGAGGAGTACATACAGTGAATCCAAGTTACAGAATGCAAGTCTTTCATCTAGCTTCCCTCCAGAGAATGAGATTGAAAAAGTAATGATAGAATCTGTCTTTATAACAGTAACTTTGTGGTTATAGCAGCCCTCCAGGACTGGGAAAGCTATGTTCAATTTCTCCCTGCAGGAATTTAGTTTTTTTCCCTTCTTTCACATGTAGAATCTTGCAAATTTTTTTTATGCTAAATGACAAAGATTGAAGAGGGCACCAGGAAAGTGCTCCTGTGTTCGTCAGTTCATAATAGGAAACTATGCTATCTGTTATGTTACAAATTACGAATGGACATGGTGCTCAGGAATATGGTTTAGTGTTGGCGTGTGTATTTTGTTATTTTGTTTGGTGTGTGATTTTGTTGGTTTTTTTTTTTCTTTTCTGGTTGGAATAGATGATCCTAAAGGTCCCTTCCAACCTAGGCGATTCTGTGATTCTGTGATTCCAGGACAATCTGTTGTTCTTACAGCTGGAGTCAGGTGAAACCTCAGGGATAAACTCCTTACCAACTCCTTAAAAAAAGGGCATGTTTGGATGAGCTGAAAACAAAAATCTGAGTAAAAATCTCAGAATTCTCAAAGAAATCCACAGTATATTGTTTCATTGAGAGTTGAAATGTTTCATTTCATCACAGCAATCCATATACCTAAACACAAATGTCTAAATCTGTTTAAATACTTTGGAGTGTCTAACACATCTGCATGTGCTTGAGAGATGCAGCCCAGGAGCCAGTGAAGATCTGCACCTTTGTAAAGTGGCAGCTGGAGATTCAGTGAGGAAGCCTGGATCATTTAAAAGGACAGGAGACACACAAGGATAGCCAGCATAACCCTACCCAGAGTATCTCAGTCCTTGGTTTCTGAGTATCCTTTTTTAAAAAAAAAAAAAACCAAACACAAACACAACTTATAAACAAAGATACAAAAAGCGAAAGAGTTAATCACATTTGAGGTTCCTGAAAAATTCAACTCTACTCAAGAGTATTTTGTGGGATTAATCAAATAATACAATCCCATTTTCTCCTGCATTCCAAAACGAAACAAGACCAAACCTTTTCACTTATTCTCCCCTCCCCAAATATTTCCAGTTTACACAAATATGAACCACTTAATTCCATAACAGGTATTAACAAAGAGCCCCAGTTAGACCTGTTCATGGATATAAAGAGAACCTAGATCAAAAACTGTGGTCAGATCTGTTAAGATTCATTCAGCTAAATTGAGGTGGGATGAAAAACAGCTTTAAAGGCAGGGTTGCCTTCTGGACAAAACCCAGTAGGTCTGGGTTGCTTGCGGCAGGATTTTCTGAAGGGCAGTTCAGGGCAAATGACTGAGATTGTCATTAATTCTGTGATTCGGGAGAAAATTACCAGAGACCCTAGACACTGTTTAACGAACCTGTGACAGAAGTGACAAATTTATTTAGCTGTTATTTAGCTGATTATGTGGCTGATAAAAATTAATTAAAATACCCCAGTAAGGATTTATATAGTTACAATATTATTAAAAGTTTATAACCACTTGATAGTTGGCATCATTAATGAAAATTAATGTAGCTACACGCACTTAAGTATTTCAGCCCGTAATGAGGAAATGAACAGTGACATGAAATACTACTAATAATTAATACTACATATATTTTCATGGACAAATAGTATGTCCAAGGCTTTGTCAAGGGAAGGAAATAAAATCATTCAGCATGTCTGTAACATGCAGTGGTAACATGTTAGCATTCTAGCTAGAAATGTTGAGAAGACTGCTTAGTGATAAAGATATATCAAGAAGAGATCCCATAGCACAGAAAAGACAGTAGCACTGTGGAACCAGAGGCGGAACTTTCTAATACATCTCCCTTTGTCGTGTTGAAGAAGTTAATTGCTACGTCTATCTAACTCAGATTCACATTTACTAATACACGTCTTATGATTTCCCTCTCAGTGTGTAATAATAAAAAAAAAAAAGTACCTAGAGGAATGGGGGACAGGCTTTGACAGTAGGGCTACTTTATTGCAAAGACAAGATGCATCAAAGAACCTGCAGATCTTGTAGGTATATCCTATAACAGCAGTGAAAGCCAGACTTGTTTGTCAGGTTGCCTGGGCTTCCTGCACAGTGCATTTGGACCAGCACCATATCGAAAATATCCAATGTCCTTGGTTCAGAACTACCTTCTAAGAAGCATGAACAACAGGTTATTGCAAACTTTATCCTTTTCTGAATCTTAGGCACTTTGCTCAGTTTCTGGGATGTACCATAACACATCATGATTACAGACCCAAATCTATCTGGAAGTTATTTATTTATGACCTTCCCCCTGCTTCCCCCCTTCAAAGGAATGAAGTTTCTTCTTTTTGAATTTTTTTTGAAAAAGGCCTTAAAAAGGGAGTAGCCCGATTTTTAATTTACTTATTTTCCTATAATAACTCAAAACTCATCTCCAGCTTCCTGGGATACCCTGCTAAAAAATAAGATAAATTTGAATTTTTTATCAACTGGATGAGGTTGAGAATCAAGAGCAAGTACTAGAACACTAGAGTCCATTTCTAACTGGACATCCTAGAACATACCCTCCCATTCTGTCTTATTGTTTTTTCTTTAATTAATCTTTCATTCCTTCCTATAAAATTTAAATGACTGCAGAGCAGAGATTACTTCTACTTTAGACAAGGCGAGGCCTCACCAGTGCCAAGTACAGGGGGACGATCATCTCTCGGGTCCTATTCTCCACACTGTTCCTGATACAGGCCAGGATGCTGTTGGCCTTCTTGGCCACCTGGGCACACTGCTGGCTCATGTTCAGCCTGCTGTCGACCAATACCTTCAGGTCTTTCTCTGCGGGGCAGCTCTCCAGCCACTCTTCCCCAAGCCTGTAGTACTGCAGGGGTTGTTGAGACCCAAGTGCAGGACCTGGCACTTGGTCTTAATGAAACTCATCCTGTTGGTCTCAGCCCATAGATCCAGCCTGTCCAGATCCCTCTGCAAGACTTTTCCACCCTCCAGCAGGTAGACATTTCCATCCAACTTGGTGCCGTCTGAAATTTACTGAGAGTGCACTTGATCCCCTCGTCCAGACCATTGATATTAAAGAGAACAGGCTCCAGAACCGGCCTTGGTACACCCCTGTGGGACACCACTCGTGGGCCACGAGCTGGATTTAACTCCATTCACCACCACTCTCTGGGCCTGCCCCTCCAGCCAGTTTTTAACCCTGTGGAGAGTATACCCATCTAAGCCATGGGCAGCCAGTTTCTCCAGGAGAATACTGTGGGACAGTGTATCAAAGGCCTTGTCAAAGTCCAGATAAACAACATCCACCGCCTTTCCTTCACCCACCAAGCGGGTAACTTTGTCATAGAAGGAGATCAGGTTTGTCAGGATGATCTGTTCCATGACCTTCCCAGGCACCGAGGTCAGACTGACAGACCTGTAGTTCCCAGGGTCATCCTTCTGACCCTTCTTGTGGATGGGTGTCACATTTGCTAGCTGCCAGTCAGCTGGGACCTCCCCAGTTTGCCAGGACTGCTGGTAAATGATGGAGAGTGGCTCTGCAAGCACTCCCGCCAGCCCCCTCAGTACCCTCAGGTGGATCTCATCTGGGCCCATAGACTTGTTTGTGTCTAGGTTTTGGAGCAAGTCCCTCACCACCTCCCTTTGGATTACGGGGGCTCCGTTCTGCTCCCCACCCCTGTCTGCTAGTTCAGGGGTCTGGGTACTCAGGGGACACCCTACTCCACTACTAAAGACTGAGGCAAAGAAGGCATTCAGTACCTCAGGCTTCTCCTCATCCTTTGTCACTATGTTACCTCCCATATCCAACAGAGAATGAAGGCTCTCCAGAGTCCTCCTCTTGCTATTAATATATTTATAGAAATTCTTTTTATTGTTTTTAACATCCAGGGATGGGTTCAGTCCTGGCTGGGCTTTGGCCTTTCTAATCTTCCCTGCATAACTTTACTACACCTTTATAATCTTCCTGAGTGGCCTGCCCCTTTTTCCAAAGGCCATAAACTCTCCTTTTTTCCCCTGAGCTGTGACCTTATCTCTGTTCAGCCAGGGCAGTCTTTTCCCTGGACGGCTCGCTTTACTGCGCACAGGGACAGCCCGCTCCTGTGCTTTTAAGACTTCCTCCTTGAAAAATGTCCAGCCTTCCTGGACTCCTTTGCCCCTCAGGGCTGCCTCCCAAGGGACTCTGTCAAGCAGACTCTTGAAAAGACCAAAGTCTGCCCTCCAGAAGCCCATGATGGCAGTCCTGCTGACTCCCCTTCTGGCTTCCCTGAGAAGCAAAAACTCTATCATTTCATGATCGCTGTACCCCAGGCAGCCTCCAACCACTATATCCCCCACAAGTCCTTCTCCGTTTACAAACAGCAAATCTAGTAGTGCTCCTTCCCTAGCTGGCTCCCCCTCCAGCTGTGTCAGGAAGTTATCCCTGACACATGCCATGAACCTTCTAGACTGTTCCCTCCCAACTGTAATGCGTGCACAGCTGATATCTGGTAAGTTGAAGTCTCCCACCAGGACAAGGGCAAGCTATCTTGAGACCTCTGCCAGCTGCTTATAGAACATTTCATCAGCCTTTACATCCTGGTTGGGTGGTCTGTAACATACTTGCACCACGATATCAGCCTTGCTGGCCCTCCCCCTGATTCTTACCCGTAGGCACACAACTCTACCATTACCCTCAGTTAGTTCTACACATTCATAGTCCTCCCTAACATACAGGGCCACCCCTCCTCCTCTCCTTCCTTGCCTGTCTCTTCTGAAGAGCTTGTAGCCTTCCATTGCAGCACTCCAGTCATTATATTCATCCCACCATGTTTCCATGATGGCAACTACATCATAGTTTTCATGCTGCACAGTGGCTTCCAGCTCCTCTTGCTTGTTCTCCATGCTGCGTGCATTTGTGTATAGGCACTTCAGCTGGGTGCCCAATGGGGCTGGCTTACTGGCTGGAATGGCTCCATTTCCTTCCTGTTGCTCTTCAAGTGGCCTTCCTTTGTGGTGCTTTATCTGTGTTTCCTGGATTCCCTTTGTCTCAGCAGCTTTGAGGACAGGCCTGATGTTATCACTCCCCTCCCCTTTCACATCTAGTTTAGAGACTTGCCAATCAACCTTGCCATCTCTTGGGCCAGGATATTCTTCCCTCTTTGAGAATGAGAAATGCCTCATTTCAGATGTCTCTGTCTAAAAAGTATACTCCTCTCCAAAAGTAAGTGACAAGATAGATACAGAATTTACTAGACTGATGACAAACAGGAGGACAGACTAGAAAATTGCTACAGTCTTTTTAAACATTATCATCTATTTACCACAATAACTCTAACAATACTTTTCTGTAAAAAAAAAAGGAAATAAAATAAAATACCAACAACAATAACAACAATTACCCAACAGCTAAAATCCCATGGGGATCAGAACAAAAGGACTTACAGAAATTAAGATAAAGATTCTTCTCTAGAAAACACGCAAGACCAAAATTGCTGTTCAGCAAAGGCAGAAGACAGCTCTGCCTTACAAGTGTTGAGGCAGTAAGTTAGTAAGTAAGTACAAACATGCATGTCAGAATAAGTGTGGAGAGACTTCTGGAAACATGCAGTACATGATGGATGTTCCCTAAAACTTCTCACACAGCATTGCCATATCCATGTGAATATGTTACAGACTAATCCTCTCACCACAGAAGGAGCACAAAGACACGATTTTACCATTGTTTTTAACCATGACCACGTTTTGTCCATTAACTTGGTTTCACCTTTCCTCCCACTGCCATGTAATCCCCACATACAGGCTTTGCATCTTGCCACCTTCAACCAAAAAAGCTAAGAATCAAAATTATTCAACTGTTGACACTGTTTTGCATTCACTCAGCCCATCCGTTTAACACCTGTAATAAGCTTTCACCCTGTGGCACTGTGACATCCTTGTTTGTTAATAGAACAGATATCAGCTTCCAAATGCCCCTGGCTCTGAAAAGAGAAATGGAGCTATCACAATTATCATGAATCAGTGCAGCCAGGACTGTTCCATGTGCCTTATTTTAACCCAATAGTAATTTCAATAATAGGGTTATGTCTGCCTAGAGCAATTGGAGAGATCCCTGAGGTAGTGTCAATTGAGCTGATGTATCCACTCAGACGAGTGAAAAGCCACGCGCAAGTACTCATTTATGCCCTTTAAGCAGGGAATCTTCATTAATAAAGGTTTCCATCAGATAGGAGTCGCTGATGTGGTCACAGTGCGTCCGGCTCCTAAGTTGCTCTGCCCATAATACCAAGATGAGTGGCTGCTCTGTGGTGTTTCCTTAGACACTGTGCCTTTGTGGCTACATTTGTGATTACATATTAATTCTTCTGAACTCAACTTGAAGAACCAAAGCTTGGTCACCCCATGCACTTTCCACAGGCAGTGGAGAGAAAGAGAGAGAAAGTGACATTTCCAGAGGCTGATTCAGATCTTGGATGTAGCACATCGTCCTGGAGATGCTGAAGTGTCCTTCTGTCTCTCTCTTCATGGTTGCAAAGGAAGCCTGGGATGAACAGGAACATAAATTGAGGGCCTAAATTGGGGTAAATGAGTCCAGACATTAATTCCTGAAAGAGCTGGAGCTCCAAGGCTGCTGTTGGTTTCTTTACGCAACCGGGATCCTTTTTATTTGTTTTTATTTGCTTGCAGGTCACCTGGCATTGCTTCAAGTTTAATAGTTTAGTATTCAATGAAAGAACACGTAAGATGCCTTTTCCTGCACCCTCGCATTCTGCAACAGGGCACTGCCTGTTTGTTTACCTCATTAGGAAGCTATATGCATATTTTTTAAGTACTGTCAATTACAAATCACAAACGACTAGCACATAATTGTGCACATTTTCAGATCAAGGCAGAAATGCGTGTGCCAGTACCTGTTAGATTTGATTGGACAAGGTCACATAGAAGAACATTAAGAAATTGAGACAGAGATGTCAAAGCATTTCCAACGGCAACAACAACCTCCCCACTTATATCAACAGGGGGGAAATGGAAGCATAAACCAAATTGCATCCAAATGATTGTAATTGGAACACATGTGTTATGGGGAAGGTTTGAAGTTCGCACATGTGCTGATATAGCAATATGACGATGAAGGGAAAAAAAATTCCAGCATTCAGTGTCTTTGCAGCACAGATGGTTGGGTTTGCTTTTCTGGCCTCGTTGTTCATTAAAATGAATCAGATGAATCTGGCTATCCCAAACTGTTAGTATATGTCTCTGCCTTATTATTCTGTGCTTTGCAACAATGATGATACTATACTGCCCATGGGCCAAATAACAGTTTGATACGGACCACATGATATACTGGTGGTGGGCTGTCAATGTCTTAACTAACAATCCTTTTAGTAGTGAAATCTAGGAAAGGGTACAAAGCACCAACTGGATCACATCTGTGGTCTAACCATGTTTTACAAAATCATTTAGTAGGTACTACATGGACTGTAAGCAATTATATGTGATTAATTACAGCAGCACAAATGACACCCACTTTTGGGTCCTTCTTTGCCATTCACATTTTGGCATTACTGGGTGGTAAACACTAGCAGAAGCATTTTTTATTTTCGTGTTCTTTTTGGTTTTATGTGGTAAAGGATCTGTATAATGCAAAGAACACCAGAGTTTTCCTTTTCTTTTTTTTTTCTTTTTTTTTTTCCCTTTTCCTTCCGGAGAATGAATAACAGTTATGAAGAGTGTGGTGATATATGGTCCTACTAGACAGCCATAAAGTGTAAAATTCCAACATGAGATGCCTGTGGGGAGGGTAGATTTTCCTTCAGCCTCACAAGTCCCACTGACGTTAATGAAGGAGGCATGTCTACATCACCCCTCACTGAATAATTTACATCTGCACAGACAGAAAGTCAGAAGGCAAAGCTGGAGACACATCAGAGAACTGGCTTTAAATCAAGTCAAAAGTTTGCCTGTGTTGGTGGGTGGTTTATTATTATAAAAGGAAAGCAATGCAAAGTAAAATTAAAGCTATCTTTTCAGCTTTGAGTGCTTCAGGATAGGGGGAAAGTGCGGGGTTCATTGAGAGGGGTGGGAAACTAAAAAGTATGAGACATGGCTGAAAGATAAAGTTTAAGGAATTAAGGAATTAATTTTAAAGGTTGAATGAACAGCAAAGTGTGTCATGAACTGAAATCCAAAGTTAGAGTAGCTGTTTTGGAACTTCTTTCACAAATACATTAAGTATTATTTTGAGTTCATGGCTGTCATTTAGGCCAGCAATTAGCACCAAGCTTTCAACCAATTTTAGATGTCAAGAGACAGACAGCCAAGGGCATCTTCAAGAATGCATTTTATCAGATTAGGCTCCTAGAGGCATACAACAAAATGCAGATTCACATGACGCCAAGACGCTACACCGGCACTGGGTGCAAAAGGGATATTACCATGTCAACTGAAGCTGATTCTTGCTGAGCTTAAGCTGCACTTTCACTGAGTACCTAACATTAATATCCTGCCCAAAGTTTACCTAATTTCCCACGGGTGACTTAAAGTGAATACAAAGCACTCTAGATATGAGTTTAAGGTCAGTAGGTGCATAAGTTTCAGATCCCCGCAAGGTGGCAAATTCTAAGGGGCTGGATCCGCATTGGTTTTATGAATAGAGAAGAACTATTTCCTTCCTGGGTAAGTTTTGGTGATCAAATAATTCAAGTCAATTCTGCTCTCTAAGCAGTGAGTGATCTCCGACCTGCAGTTTGTCAAAAGTCTTAAGAATCTATCCATTACTAAACAGTTCCTTGTCAGAGTCTAACCAAATGTAAGTGAACTCATGAGAATACTCATGGAGGCCTAGAGGAAACCAAACTTTTGTCCACTGTCGATTAATTGGGTATGCACATGACAGTTTCAGCTAGACTTAGTTCCTCATCCGGACCCTTTTTATCCAACTGAGGAGACTCAATATGCCAATGAGCATGTTGTTTGACCCGTATTTGATGTCTGTCCTTAAACAAGATGAATAATTATCTGGAGCTACTTTTCTCCACTGATTATAGGAGTTTTGGATAACTAACTTAACTTTGAACACCAAATCTTCAAATACCTTTGTTATAGACAGAGGTCCCTACGTCTGGGATCCTGTTGCCACCAAACTGCTGGGTCAGGATAGGGTTTAGTTATATTTGTAGATCTGGGACTTTGTACTGTTGTCTTTTCCTCGGGTGTGTCTTTTCCTGGGTGCTATGAAGTCCCCTGAGCTGAACACAAAGCTATCTGGTAAATACCAGTTCCTTTCCAGCCAGGTTCTTGAAGTTGCTGCTGCCAGGTTTGCTGCTGCAACAGTACTCTTACAGACCTGAACTGGCCCACACAGTCCTGGGCTGGCTTGTCTGCTCTGCACCCCTGACTCCAGGACTGGCTCTAGTGTTGGTGGTGTAAACATATCTGTGAAAATGATGTACACTTCCTCTGAGATTGTTTCCACCACTCTGTCCATATTACTCACCCAGCTCTAGCAAAACTGTGGAAAAGTTTCCATGAACTTCATTTTGTCATGAGGAGGGGTGAGCTCTACATCTGCTGTTATAGAAAGCAAGAAAGAGTGCCTTAATCCAAACTGAAGAAGTGACCACTGTGTTGCAATGCTGACACATCCCACATAGGTCTTCTCCTGTGTTAAGCAGAGAGTCATCTGTTCCCCAGCTAAGTCACAAAGTGATGCAGATATTTTTTTTTAATACATCTTTTATTTTTCCAAAGCTAGCAAGCTTGGCAATAGTTTAGTTGGAAAATGCACCGTCTGAACAGATGGAGGAGAAATCTTTCACTGAAAATATATGCCTATCGCTTTAAGTGATGTGTAAGATGTTTTATGCAAGGTAGGAACCTGCTGTATATGTAAAAGGGTTATTGTTCTGCCATTATCACTATACCATTATGAAATTATAGAGTGATTTTGAATGAAAGCAAATAAACTTCACAAAAGAGTTGAGTGGATGTTTATGATGGCAAATTGTCTGACTGTTCTTAAACCAGCTGCTTTCAATAGGAAGTGGGCGGCCTTTCCTCAGTGTGCTCCTCTTTGGTTCTGAGCCAGGAACTGGGCAAAAAAAAAATAAAATAAAAAGAATTTTGCAATCGATTCAGGAAAGTGGGGAGGGGGAATTGAAATTACAAGAAAATGAAAATGTTCTTTCACTACTTTTCCCTAATTTATTGTTTAGTTTTTACGTCAGTGTCACATAAACAGGTTTGTCTCCTAGGAGGAAAAAGAAAAAAAATCAGTGATAAGGAATCTATGTGTATTCTAAGTGTCATTTGTTTTATTTACAAGCCTAGCATGAAACAGTCAAACAGCAGGCAAAGTAATCTATTCTTCTTGGAATCTTAGACCTGTGTGAAGTTCCTAGGAAGCAATTTAATGTCCAGAGATAAATCTAACCAACAGCCCAAGAAGGAGGGCAATCTTTCCTGATGCTTTTATGTCTTTTTGCTCCTTGATGTCCCTCTATGATGTCTCTCCATAATTCTAACCCAACAATATTAACATCCCTTCCACAGAATTGAACTTTTTGTCAACCAAGTGCAGGGATTTGGAAGAGTCCACAGATACATGCCTCTCACCTACATTTAGGCAGCTTCAGTGTAGATGGCTACACTTGAGCTAATCACTCTAGATTCCCTCTACAGCTTATGGAGAAAAATAGCTGCTTGTAGGAGCAATTTGTCTCAATCTATTTAGTTGTCAGATGTGGAGCCAACGGAATAGAAAGCAGCTTTGCAGAAAATAGCTCAGAGTTCTGCTGGACAAGAGGTTGAGCAGGAGTCACCAGTGTGCCCGTGTCACGAAAGTGGACAGCTGCACCCTCGGCTGCGTGAACAGGACAAGATTAGGACAGTAGAGTACAGGAGATGCAAGGAGAAGTTGGAAATTGGGTTTATTAACTTTAAGCAAAGCTAAGGTGGATACTAGTGCTGTCAGCAACTACCTGATGGGAGAGTGTAGGAAAGGTGGAATCAGAATTCTTGAAGGTGCACTGGGATTTGAATTGGGATAAGAAATGCGGGTTGAATGAGGGAAATTCTCATTATATATTTGGAATAAATTCTGGATGGTGATAAGGGTGGTCAAGCACTTCACAGGTTTTCCAGTTGGACAGTGGAATCTCCTTTGCTGGAGTTATTCAAAGTTTGACTGGACAATGCACTGAGTAAATTCATCTAATTGGATGTGTTTTGAGTGGTCATTTGGACTAGAGAGGTCCAGAAGTCCCTTCCAACATGCCTGCATGTATGATTTGTGCCCTCCAAGTGTGTATTGACCTTGCTACTATAAAGAAAAGACTGTAAAGAAAATTACTCACTCCTATGTAAATCTCTCTATTTTTTGTCTAAATCCCAACTTTTAACAGTGGCATCCAGGACTTCCTCCGCTGCAGTACTTTTCAAAGCCAAAATTAATTACTCTTTTTATCTCTAAATATATTGGTATGCTATCTAACCATCTGACAGTCTACAGGTTCATAATATCATCAGTGCATCTTCACCACATTAGACCTTGCTGTTCCTGGTACCTCTTGTATTTGGCAGTCAAACTTAAGTGTCATAACAAGACTACAGATAGAGATAACCTGCTGTGGTTGAGATTTAGCCATTTCTATTTAACCAGGCAAGAGAGGAAAACAAAAGACTCAGAGGAAACAATTGTGATTGTCTGGTATGGCCTCAAATCCCAAGAGAGAGAGAACATCTTTTTTGTGGGAAGAAACAGTTCAGCCTTTCATTCTCCCGGTGATGGAGAGGCTAGGTTATAACAAAGAAGGACATTTCTATTTTATTTCATAAGTTTTGTTTCCTTTTTCTTTCTTAGCTTTTCTTATTGAAGCAAATTAAATTAAGGGAGTTCTGGGGAGAAAGTTCTAATGCAGGATCATATTTGTCTGTGAAATAGTTTTCCAGTCGGTATAATAACAATCCCTAAACTGAAAACATCTGCAATGAAAATCCTGTCAGCTGTCAGGAATAAATTGGCAAGACTTGACTTGACTAGGAAGACCCCCAGGAATTGTTGTGCTGGATTAGCATCATTACCTCTATGCCCCAAAATCTCATTACTCTCAGTGTCTCAATCAAGGAAGGTCAGAAAACTGGTCAGACAGGTGGAGGTTGGAGAATAGATTTCAGATATGGAATCACTGAGATATACGGGAATCACCACGTGAAAAGTGGCAGCTGAGGGGAACTAACACAGAGGTCTATAAAGCTGTGAGTGGTGAGTGGGGAAAGACTTCAGCCGTATCTTTTAATGAAAGAAGTAAGGGTATCAAAAGAGGCTCTCGGAGGATGGGTTTTGAAGAAAGGAGTTTTGTCTTTGCACAATGTGCAGTTAAAATACCATGGGATGCTCTTGACGCTACAAGTTTATGTCAGCTCAAGGGAAGATAGGGATCCCCAAAGTACTTGTAAAAAAAATATCACTATTAAATACAAATATCTAGCTCAAGAATCCCAGGGACTGAAGTTTCTAAGTTTCTTACAGGATTTGACATGTTGAGGAAAGTCTCAGTAGAGGCTTTCCTAGTCCTATAGCCATTCCCTTGGCCTCTGTTTTCCAGTAATTCTTAGAGACAATGACCAAGTGGACTAGAATGACTATTCATATGACTAGCAAGAGGTCCTTCAAAGAGAATAAAATACGCTTCTGGAAGACAAATTTCTGCCTCAGAGACAAATTAGGCTGATGTGGGGCAGATCCTTGCCTTGTTACTTTAAAGATTTGTTGCAACCTTGAAACACAGTTTCAGCTTTTGAAAATTAATAATTTCATTTACTTCAAAATCAGAAAACAATGAGAAATATTTACTTGAAAAGTTATAATAATGTGTTCTCTTTCATTTTCTGGCTGCCATGGCTTCTTTCCATTTAATAAAAGTGTTACAATGAACAATTGAATGGGCAAATTAGCATTAATAGCAGAAAATATTTACATATCACTGTGTACTCAATTGTTAATATAAATGGTAAAAAACCACATTATTCTGCTGGTTGTGGAAACAAAGTCAATACTATATCAGCATCCTGCTGGTATTCAAAAGACAGGATGAAACAAAAAGCATTCCTAAAATTAAACTCGTAAATCCATTTTTAGAAACATATGTGTATACCCTAAAAGTTGTTGGCTCTGCCGAGGTTCCCTGCGGAGTTGGTAGTAGCATTCCGGAAACTGTTACAATACAGGTTTGAGTGGGTTCCCTCTTTTTTGAGCAGACTGTACCATTCCCATAGTCAGTCTAGTGGATGTCTATTCCATGACAAATGCCCTGAAGCTAAAATAGCTAGATAACTTTTTTAGGAGCAGTATTTTAAGGAAAATTAATCAACGCTTGTATTCCAGTCTGTATTCCAGTCATGGCATATTCTTTTATATTTCTTTTGTTATTGTAATTTATTTACTTATTGGTTAATTTTTAAGGTCAGATTAAACTTTCAGCAATTTTTCTATACTTCTAAAGAAGTAGTCTGTTATTTCCATCTTCCCTTAAATGCTTCTGTTACTTAAGCTTTTTTGAGAAATTTCAAGGATGTGAAACGTTTTTTTCCTTTCTTTTTCTGGGATTTGGCTTATAAAAAGAAAAAAAAAAGGATTAAACTCCAGATCTGTCTGCCTGTGTTAGTCCCCATTTGCTCTCAGTTTAGGAACAGGCAGGCTGGGGGACAGTTTACCTCATCCTCTCTGGACATCAAAAATAGATCAAATTAATCATTCTTTTCAAATGACTATTTCTCCCTATTGACTTTATTAGACATCAGAAGTTACTGCAGCATACTGAAACAGAGTAGGCTCAATCCCTTATCCTCTTGCTCAGAATGAAATAATTTCACTTTTAAAATCAGGTATCTAATTTATTCTATGCATTTTTTTTACATGGCAACTGGAAGAATAAGCATAAAACATTGAGCATAAAAATTCCAAATAACATTGGAATTATGCTTCAGTATTTTACCCCATTTCAGCAGCACAATAACGTCCTTTTCTCCTCACACACATGAGTAGTTCAGAATTGGAAAGGACCACAGAAGAAGGCAGTTGCAGCACAGAAACTCTCTAAGAGCAGGTCCAAGTTAGAAGTAATATAAATAAGGTCTCCAATTTTTTTGTTCAGCTGAAAAGCAATTCCTTTGCCAGAAAATATTCTTTAACACCTGCCATCTGTTGGTTTTAATTTTTATTGATTTTGAATTAAAATCATACTGGCTGCAAAGGATTGATGCTCAAATCTAGCAATACATAACAGACCAGACTTCTAACTGGTTCTTTAAAAGTGACTTCTTTTTTTTTTCCAGTCACTGGATGCAAATGTTGTAATGGGTTTATTAAAACCAAGTCAAACATTGCTTAGTAACATTTTCATGAGTCAGAGGTGTTGAGTTCCTGAATGTGATTTTTACTTTAGCCAGAGCAGTAAGTGACCTGCACTTTTGAAAGTCAAGCTCTCAAATCTGGATTTAATTTAGCATTTGCAAAATAAATAAATGAATTGTTTTGGCATTTCATAAGCATTAAAACAAACAAACAAACAGATGTTGTTTTGAATAAAAAATAAATAAAACATAGACTCTAAAGGAAACATTTCAGTAGGAATCCCAACTTTTTAATTTTTTTTCTGTCAAGAACTGAAAAAATCCATTCACTTTAAAATGGGGATGAGGTGGCAAATGTTTCCTGAAAAACTGAAGAAACAACCCCAAACTGGCATTTTTACAGAACAATTATCAACACTTTAAAAGAGGAAATAAAACTGCATGATAGCAATTCCATTTCCTTCAACACTCTCATGGATCTGCTGACGACACAGGGCTCTTCATCAGCTGTAAAGCCATAACCCTCACAGCACAAGCCAGAAGCACTGCATGCAACCTCCCCAAATGCTTGTTAAAATTGGGTAAGAGGGAGTTCCAGACTCGCCTTCTGCTCTGGATTTTGCCATCTGAAAAACAGCATGTTGAGCAAGTAGTTTTACCTCTCTGTGTTCTATTGATAAAATATTTTGCAGGGGTGGTCTAATTTTTTAGGTCTAAAGAATGTTTTTAGAAGTTATTTCAAAGACATATTGCAATATGACTTCTTAGTGTTATTGCCACTGATAACATATCCTTTTAATAGCTTGTTTTCATTTTACCTGTTCCACACATCCTGTTTTTAATGAAGCTTGTTTTTCAACATCCTATGTACTTGAAACCTTAAAAGCAGGTCTGATATTATTATTTTTTTTTTAATTTCTCTTTAATAATAGAAATTACTTGAAGGAATTATTCTATACCTGGAAAGAGTTTTCAAGATCCAGAGCTAGGTGTTTCTGAGACAATATTACCAAAATCCTTAATCTAAGAACTAGTACTTGCTAAGAGGGATGTCTAACCTAAAATTCTGATTATGGGATGTTTAATGAATTTCTATCCATTCTTTTCATTGACCATCACAATCATAACATTTTGGTATGTCATTCTCAGCTGCAGCTTTTTTCTTCACAGCATCTCTGGGATTATTTTGATTCCACAACTGAATAAAACACGGTGGACCAAATAACTTACCTGTAGTTACCAAGGCCATATTTGAAAAAGGAATGAAAGCTCAAATCTCTTGTTATCTTTTGTAATTCAGCCTGACTAGTAGCCAGCCAAATAAGAAATGAAGGTGTATATGAGTAGATCTTTAGAAGTCTTTTTTTTATAGACAACATCCCCAAATCATTTTCAGTATCAAAGTGTAAATAGTGTTCCAACACCAAGATGTTGGTTGGACGCTTGACACTGACATTAATTGTTCAGAGGCACAATCCCATGGAGATTGGGGATTATGTTGTATACAAAATACATCTTTCAGCACTAAAACAGAGCCATTTATATCAGTGCAGTCTGGTGTGTCTACAGGAGGAATCTCCCAAAACTAACTGGTGACATAATCACAATGATACATATTTCCTTACTTTAAGAAAGACAGGGAACTTTACAGAAATCCTCTCTATATTTTGGGGAAACTTTCAGAAGGAATAGTGAGCTATGTATGTGTGTTTATATGTATCATATTTATATTTGCAAATAGATGATACATTTTGAGACAGTCTTTTCTAGACATAAATCTAATTTCCTTGGATGACTTCGGATATTAATATGGATGTATTAGGCCCATTAAACAGTTTTTTTTGCCAGCTTGAAATTCCACCTATCCAATTTGAGCTACTGAAAAATCAAGTATCTGGTCTAAATGAACTCATAAGGCTCCTTCTTTAGTCCTCCTTGAGAGCAACTCATGTCATGTGAAGATACTTGTGAGATACACGGGGTAAATTAACCTATCAAGGTCTTTCCCATCGTGGAAATCATATTCACTAAACTATTTTTACTAAAGTAATTTTCAGATGCATAAAAACTTAAAGTTGAAGTGGAACTCCAAAGACTCTCTTCAAAAATTTAGGCCTTAAAGTCAGCATGGAACTTGCAATAAACCTACTTGGTAAAAATAACCCTTTCTGATAAATATAGTTTTCAACAACACCTGCTATAAGGCTTTTTAGCCTTAGAAGTAGCATTCACAGAAAAGCAAGCAGCTACCATTTTCATAAAGTATATTTAAAAGATTCAGACAAGAATCCCCCTGGCAAGGGATGTCAGGGACAGTAACTGCTGAATGAGGTAGGTGCCCTGGTTAGGGAGGATGTAGAGAAGGTGGAGTTACTGAATGCCTTCTTTGCTTCAGTCTTTGTAACTAAGTTGAGTTCTCAGGCATCTCAGACTTTGAAGGTAAAAGAGAGAGCCCGGAGTAAGGAAAACTCTTCCTTGATGTAGGAAGATCAAGTTAGAGATCGTTTAGGCAAACTTGACACCCACAAATCCATGGGCCCTGATGGGATGCCTCCACAAGTGCTGAGGGAGCTGGTAGATGTCATTGCGAAACCACTCTTCATCACCTTTGAAAGGTCATAGAATCATAGAATAGAATCATAGAATGGTTAGGGTTGGAAGGGACCTCAAGGATCATCGAGTTCCAACCCCCCTGCCATGGGCAGGTAACATGGAGAACAAGAGAGGTACTTGAGGACTGGAGGACAGCTAATGTCATGCCAGTCATCAGTCATCAAAAAGAGCAAGAAGGAGGATCCAGGAAACTACAGGCCAGTCAGCCTGACTTCCGTCCCTGGAAAGGTAATGGAACAGCTCATCCTGGATGAACATCTCAAAGCATGTAGAGGAAAAGGAGGTTATTGCAAATGTCAACATGAATTCACCAAGGGGAAAACATGCTTGACCAATCTGATAGCCTTCTAAAATAGAATGACTGGTTGGGTGGATGAGCGGGGGAGCAGTGGACATCGTCTACCTTGACTTCAACAAGGCTTTTGACACTGTCTCCCATAGGTAATCTTAGGAAGTGTGGGTTAGACGAGTGGACAGTGAAGTGGATTGAAAACTGGATGAATTGCAGATCTCAGAGGGTTGTGGTGAGCCGTGCAGAGTCCAGTTGAAGGCCTGTAACTAGTGGTGCTCCTCAGGGATCAGTACTGGATACAGTCCTCTTCGATGTATTCATTAATGACATGGATGAAAGGATGGAGTGTACCCTCAGCAAGTTTGCTGATGTCACAAAAGTGGGAGGGGTGGCTGACACACCAGAAGGCTGACCTGCCATACAGTAAGACCTGGACAGGGTGGAGAGTTGGGCAGAGAGGAACCTGATGAAATTCCACATGGGCAAGTGTAGGTTGCTACACCTAGCAAGGAATAACCCCATACACTGGTACAGGTTAGGGGCTGACCTGCTGGAAAACAGGTCTGTGGAGAGAGACCTGGGACTACTGGTGGACAACAAGTTGACCATGAGGTAGCAATGTGCCTTTGTGGCCAAGAAGACCAATGGCATGTTGGGGTGCATTAAAAAGAGCTTGGCCAACAGGTGGAGTGAGGACATCCTTCCCCTCTACTCTGCTCTGGTGAGGCCACATTTGGGGTACTGTGTCCAGTTCCGGGCCCCTCAGTTCAAGCAGGACAGTGAACTGCTGGAGAGGGTACAGCAGAGGGCTACGAAGATGATCAAGGGAATGGAGCAGCTGTCTTTTTAGGGAAGACTGAGAGACCTGGGTCTGTTTAGCCTGGAGAAGAGAAGACTGAGAGGGGATTTCATCAATGTTTATCTATACATAAAGGGCAGGTGACTGGGGCCAGACTCTTTTCAGTGGTGTCCAGTGACAAGGGAAGGAACAATGGGCACAAACTGGGACAAAGGAAATTCTATTTCAACATGAGGAAAAACTTCTTTAAGGGTGACAAAGCACTGGAAGACGTTCCCCAGAGAGGGTGTGGAGTCTCCTTCTCTGAAGATATAACCCCACCTGGATGCACTCCTGTCCAACCTGCTCTTGGTGACCCTACTGTGGCAGGGGGTTTGGACTAGACGAATTCTGAAGGTCCCTTCCAACCCCAACCATTCTGTGATTCTTTAATTTTGACAAAAATTAATTCCAAACAGCAAAACCAAGCAAATCTGCTTGAGCATTTGCATTTAATCATGAGAGGTATTTAAGAGGACGTAACTTCAGGCTCAAATTCTCTGTACTGAGGTAAATATAAATAGGCAAAAGGTGTTACAGGGATAGGGAAGAGAAGGAAAACAGGGAGCTTATTTGGTTTAATGCCATATTTATTATATCTTAAAATTGTTTGATCACTTTCCATCCTCCAGAGTTTCTCTTTGAATTTTTACTCCTAAAAGTTTACTCAGAAGATGAAATCAATTTACAGAGTAGATAGCACACAAAAATAGCCTCTCTCTGATACGCACAGTCTTTTAAATAACATCCTCTATGAGGCACTAAAGCTTTAATATCAACAATATCCCTGAAATGAGGGGAGTGAAAAAACAAAACGTGAAGTGCAGAAACTGCTATCAATTCCATTCACAGTGGCAGAATGCCTCTAATAGCAGAGACATTTATGAGTCATAAATTACCATTTATAAATGCAGTGTTTAGCATTCATTTCAATGGACAACATATGGTAGCAACATTTCTAAATAGCTTGAACTGATAAATAGGCCAGTGAAGTGGCTCAATTTGTTAAAATGCTAACACATTAACTACTGCATGCAGTAGTGGCATGTTTGCATCCCCAGCACTGTCTGTCTGCTTAGGCCTTATGGAAATAGGCACTTGTCTTGAATTTATGAACTGGCACAGTCAGTCTATTTTTCATAATGATTTATGAGGAATCACTGTTTGCAGATGAGGTGATCCATCTATGACTGTGTTAACCTCAGTCCTACCATGTTATATAGCATGACCACATCCCACACGTCTTTGCCCTCATCCCCACACTCAGGCAAGCTTCTCTTACCTTGAGACACTGGCTGATTTCTTATGGATGTTTGAATCTGATACTTTGTTCTTTTAAACTAGTTACATAATGATTTGAACCTGATCATTATTACCGTGAGACTGATTAACACAAACAGTTCAGCCAAAACGTACCTGAGGTCATCTCCGCTCCTGTGACAAGTGCAGTGTTGCATGCATGGCTTCCACAGCTGCTGCTTCTTTTATGTTATGTAATGACAAAACTAATTTTCAGTTAAAATATAGAAATAAAAATCTGTGCTAGGTCTGAAGAAAATAGGAATGTGCTGGAAACTGCAACATTATAGCAATACAAACTTGGACTAATCTTTATTGAAACTTTTGATTGGTTTGTTTCTACTCTATCTGTATCTAATTAGCTGTATTTGGTTCTGTCAATGATTTTTGAAAACAATTTTGACGCTTGTGTAAAGCCAAAGCACATCGTCAGGGCTGCAAAAAACAGTGCAGATTGGTGTGCGCAGAGGCTGTAGGACAACTGAATAAAAATTACTTAGGAAATATATATTTCGTCTTTCTCTTGCTCTTGCTCTTTCTCCTTCTTCCTATCTATCTTATTCTTTCACCATAATTCACAATGACTTTCACTGCATGTCTGGTTCTTTTAAAGAAAGGGAATGGTCCTCCATACTTTCCTCATTGCTGGTTATACAACTAAAAATTCATGGGGCTGTTCTGTGACAGCCTAATAATATGTGTGGTGCACTTTATGAAAACAGAAACACAGCAGAACAGGTTTCTGCAT
Source organism: Tringa tobata (assembly GCA_033628505.1). NCBI lineage: Eukaryota > Metazoa > Chordata > Aves > Charadriiformes > Scolopacidae > Tringa > Tringa tobata. The sequence continues at coordinate 3,821,973 of JAHREE010000124.1, forward strand.
CCTGATAACACTATAAAGTTGAATGGGAGGGTTAAAAATGTGCCTAATTTTGCTTTCGAAACAGACACCTAGAACTGATGGGTGGGATTCCCATTATCTAGCAGAAGCATCTGCAGTGGAAAATTCTGCCTCCAAATTTGCTTGGGAAAGACTCATCTTATTTGAAAGTGGTTTAATAAATTAGGTCAGGAAAATTTTCTTCATCGGCTATAAAGGGAGTCTAAAATTTAGGTCAGACACCAACTAAGTGTTTATTCGTATTTTCTAAATAAATTTTTATGCAGGTAGCTCTTTTATTTGGGGATGAGGATGCTTTAATGACAATGACAATTACAACAATAACTGTAGAAATGATTATAATAATGAAGAAGAAGATACAGCGGTATCATAGGTAGACTAAAATTCATAGGTAGACTGGACCCATTATATTAGGTATTATGGAAACTTTGGGGGTTAATCAAACAAGCTAAACTAAATCAGATATGCAAAAAACCACATACACACACACTTTATTCTTCATGTTTGAGGATGAAAAATCCTTGCAACCACTTGATAAAGCATCTGGTGCCATTTAGATTTCTAAGGGTGAAACTCTTGGTATCTCAAGATGAGTCAATCAAAAGACTTCTGGCCATCTCTACAGAGCATCCTTCAAGAAAACCTGCTCTGATAAATTTGTCTTTTCAGCTCTTTCCCAGGATAAGTTGAAAGGCTAGTGTTTATTGAGTGTTTAGTGTTTCAAAACCTAGGAATACATAAGGATTGGAAGAGCTATTGATTTTGAAGCTGCAACCATTTGAGAAAAAATGCTGTGCAGTACTTGAAGGAAATAGTTCAGATACCTTTTCAATCTCAACCACTAGAGAGAATAAAACAAGCAGAATCCAACCATTCACACTGGAATTAGTTAAGAAAATAATGACTATATCTATTTTAGGCTGCAAATATCTGCAGACTATTATTTGTGTTTTCTCGTATTTTTAAAATAGTTTATGTGGAAATCTCTGACTTCCATGAGTAGTTACTGCTAAGGCAAGTGAATTACCCAATATTTGAGGAAAATTTCTGAGCAAGGAAGACAAATCTGTGTCTGACTGTGTTCAATTTCAAACATGGTCTGAAAACCACCAATCTATGTCAAGGTGCTCCAAGAGAAATACTGTCTTTAAATCCAAGCTTCTCAACAGGCCAGAAAGCCTCACTGGCTTGATTTCCAGAGAAGCTGAGCAGTTCTACTATTAAACAAAACCTCTAAGACTAATAGCTGGTCAGGACCTAAAAAATCAAGCACTGAACAACTGATCTAAAACCTGTCAGAATGAAGGAATTGGAAGTGTATTTTTTATTTAAGGAATCTCTATGCCCCTTCATATTACAGTTATATTTTTTCTTTATGTTTGCCAAACAGTCAAGATAGGATTTTCTCCACTGATCACATATACCTCAAGGTGGTATAGAACTGAGCTCAACACAAGTATGTGAGTAGGAGCAAATGGCTACTGAAATGGGGCTTTTCTCTTTTTTATGCTTCATAGATTGCCCTATAGAGTCTTTTCACATTGGCTTAACAGCTTTACCACTATACAGCTCATTAGTTCTTGCTATTTCTTAACTGAACAGCCGGGTAAAACATATTTAATTTATGCTCAGCTTAGGACTGAAATATATTCTGCATAAAACTTTAAAAAGGAAAAAAATAATATAAAAAATGTTCCCTCCAGCATAACCGTCACTAACAGATAATGAACTTGTTTATCATTCCTATTTTATGTCTGATACTTCAGGCATTTCAGAGCCCTTTTCAGACTATTATCTACTGCCCTTCAAACCCTTCATGTTGTTATCCTCTCTTTTATATCAGTAATAGGTTTTAAGACTCATAGTAATGAATGCAAATATATTACTGTTTTAGGGCAATAAAATTGTTCTTTAGCAGCTAACTGAGCTCTTTGCAACAGCAAAAAGCATCTTAAATTAGCAGTTGGAGAAAAATAGGACATTGGAACATAGAGATAATATAAGACTGCAGCAATCTATTCGTTGTTACTTAATGGAAAAGTTAGTTCATTAATGCTCAAGTCAGTTGTTGATTACTAAGGGCTTCAATGTGAAGTTTGACTCCTGTCTAATGTCTTTTTCTCAGCTGAAAAGGTTCTCTAGAATCCCTATCTAGGATTATTCACAAGGTTTAAAGAAAGGATAACAGAAAATTATTTTGGTTGGTTTTTTTTTTCCCTTATTTAAGTGCATTTTTTTAAGGATTTTTCTGAAAATACAGCAAGTATTTTTTTTCTGTTTCCCAAGAATCCCTATCTGCAATAACATCTCAGCCCCAGATCTAAGAAGCACCTGAGAACATGTCTATTTCTAGGCAAATATATAGATAAGCCTGATAAATCCAAAGGAACTCTCTAACCAACTCCTTAGAGACGAATAGTCCATCCATTAGATTAATAGCATCAGAGTCATAAAGCTGGATTCAGTCTTGCTGTGTGCTGGGGAACTGATGGGTGACCAATGCAAAGATATTTAATTCTACACTGCTTAACAGAGCACAGCACTCTCCAAGCTAGTAGTATTCTCAGATGGTGTGCCCATGGAAAAAAAAAAACAACAACAACAACAAAAAAAACCAAAACCAAAACCAAACCAAAACAGAACAAACCAAAAAAACCCAATACTGAATTTCACTGAATTTCACTGAATTTTTAGAGTTGGAAGGGACCATCGAGACCATCTAGTTGAACTCCCCTGCTGAAGCAGGATTACCTAGAGCTAGAGCATGTTACTCAGGACTGAATCCAGGTGGGTCTTGAAAATCTCCAGAGAAGAGGACTCCACAACCTCCCTGGCAGACTGTTTCAGGGCTCTGGCACCCTCATTGTGAAGAAGTTTTTCCTCATATTTGAGTGGAACCTCCTATGTTCCAACTTATACCCGTTACCCCTCATCCTCTCACTGGCAACTGCTGAAAAGAGTCTGGCTCCCTCCTCCTTCAACCCACCCTTTAGATACTTATAGGCATTGATAAGGTCTCCCCTCAGATTTCTCTTCTCCAGACTAAAGAGTCCCAGCTCTCTCAGCCTTTCTTCATAAGGGAGATGTTCCAATCCTTTAATCATCTTCGTTGCCTCACAATACCTCACAGTGCAGGAGCTCTACTTCAGGGCTGGAAGCAACATTATGGCATTAGGGTGGTGCTGTGCCCCCGCTAATCAGCCCTGCTTACAAGCAGGCTCAGTTGGCAGTAATTCAGATCTCTCTGTGCTGTGCTTCATTGCACTGTGCAGATCTATAGTCCCAGATCCTCAAAAGAACTGAACTCGGTGGGAATTGGAAAGCTACTCTAAATGTGTTTAAGCTCCCTCCTGTAAATCAGGGATAATAAATAGCACTTTCAACTTCATGATGGTGAGAATAAATATACTAAAACTCAGGAGCTACTAAGTTACTATCGCACTTAGGGTTATTTAATTCTGTTTCTGTGATGGATGGATAAACTTAAGCATATGTTTTAATTCTTTCCTTGACCATAGTCAGTGCTATTGGAAACTCTCCTCATAACTGATCTGTCAGCGGATGATCTGTTTCTTGGATTGTAATGTTCTATAATTTTGTTATTGGGAAGATGCATATGAAGCAGCTTTTGTTTCATTTCCTTTTGAAGACACCATGCTGATGGATCATTTAATTCAAAAGCCAGTTTGTTCTTAAGGAAGAACTCCATACTCAGACTCCAAATCCTGTCACTTATGTCTGTTTAATATCTCCTTAATATGTCTTTATTTTTCCCTTTACCTCTATTGCTAGAAATAAAACTGGCTTACTCATCACTTCCATTAGTTGCTATTCTGCACCCCTTGTTGGTCTTTTAGTTCTTCCTTCACACTACAAAAACAATCACTGTGCTCAGACTTACTTTTGTGTAACAACACATCTATTCTGTGTATATTTTAATTTGAAATGTTTCTTTCACTGAAAAATGTGTTTTTCATTAAGACAGACTTTCCTATAGGAATAAAATATTTAATTTAAATATTATTTTTATTGAAAAAAGTTACCCTCTGTTTTGTTCTCAAAATTAACAAATAAGGGGGGAGGAGAGAAGATACATCTTGGCTGACCAACTCTCTCCGAAAGTGTTTAGTAGCTAAATACCTAAGAAAATTAAGCTTTGTAGCTTTGGGCTTTTCATCAACCAATTCATATGAAAATGTCAGCAAAAGTGAAATATTATTCATCTTATTTTTTTGGCACATTTTTTGACACATTTACGGTACAATTAATGATAAAGACTTTTCAGAACAAAGTACATGGGGGAGAATTTGGTTCTATCACCTTCAATCTTTGGCAGGTTATTTGTTTGAGCAGTAACATTGCCAGAAATTATAGAGGAAAATAACCTCCACAGACTGATCGTTGAGAACTGGGATTTAGTGTTGCTGAGGATAGGAGTGAGTATTTTATATGAATAAGAAGTGTTTTGTAATGTTTGGGTTTTTTTTCCTTGAGAATTGTATCTGTATCTGGATTAATTGGCTCCCTCAAAAGCTTGATTGAGATTGGGGTGTCATTGCAGAAAATTTCAGGAACCAGATGAAGTTCTCTGGAAGTGGAGATTTGCTCTTAAACAATTTAGTGATGCCCTGGCATTGTTGAGAGTTCAACTCCATCACTTTCAGCACTATATGATGTATAAGTAAGATGAGAAAATCATTAGCCCATTAACTACAGAATTGGGAAAACAAAGCTATGATACCTTCCAGCACGTTTTGCAAGTCTTCAGTCTGGCTAGAAAGTCTGCAGAATCTAAGAAGAGGTCAGATATGAGTATTGCTCAGTCATGACACGATCTGAGTAGTTTTATTACAGACCCAAAGGGTTTTCTTTAAGTTTTCTTGCATTCCATGTAGAAACTAATATGCTGCTTGTGACTAACTGAATTACCCATGCTATTTCTTCATATGCAGCGAGGTGGTGATAAAAACGGACCATTTGGCCTATTCAGACAGATACTCCAAGTAATAGGGTCTGGCATAATATAGACAACAGAGAAAATAGACATTAAAAACATTAATGCCTTCAAATCTAAGCTGATTTCCACAAACCCAGCTTCACCAGGTCTCTACAGATTCAAGAGACAAGTGTGACTAACACAGACATTTTGTTGTGGAAATGTGTAGCACACCTCTGCTGCTTTAGGAACACGGAAAGAAAACTTCCCCAAGAAGCTATGCATGGAGCCAGCTCAGGAACAGCAAGGTTGCTATGCTTGAGCAAAAAGGTATTGTTAAACCTAAGTTACTATGCTTTGCTGCTGTACCAAACTCCTCAGAACTACTTAATTAAAGAGAAACATGTGGAGATATCCTAGATCTGCATGGGCCCAGCTTGCGCCCTCCATGCTAATTAACTTGGGCTCACTCTGAGCACCATGAGAAGGTAGCTATCTGGTCTTAAAGCAACTTTGGAAGTAATATGCTTTCATTAGTCCTGTGCTAGAGCCAAAGCTCTGCTGCACCCAGCTGGCTGCCACTGTTTGTGTTAGACTTGAGCTGGCTGTGAGAGTGGGATTCATCTCACTTAACATTAGATGCCTGCACTACAGACATCTATGTCTCGATTAGTCACCCTTGTCTCCCTTTATAGTCCATGCAAAGAAACAAGCATGATTCACCTCATCCTAAAACAGACATCTGAAATGTGGATGAATCATACCTCTACAGTGTTTGTTTTGTTCAGGCAGCGAGAGGAAATGATGGAAACACAGGGTTGGCTTCAGGAAAAAAGATTAAAACTTGAGAGTTACAGACTTGCAGCACCTAAAGAGAGACAAAAATATATATAAACTACGTATATGGTCACATGGCACATGGCAACTGATTTGGAAACCCAGGAGTATTACCTCCCAGTTAGGAATAAAGATGGACACTTTAGTCTTGTTTTCAACACTAATGGTAAAATTGTAATGGTAAAAACTGTGTTTAATCAAAGGATTGTATGCATTTGCCTCTTCTCAAGACTGGCCACTAAGTGTGTTGCATCTCTTCAACATCACAACATTAACTGAGGTAAATGAGATGCAGAGAACTTTGTAGTGATCAACCTTAGCCCCATTTCTTGTTATTTTTTTTTCTTTTCTTCCTGGTGATTTATAAAAATCAGTGAAGCCTGGTGGTAGCATTGTCCTGTAGCTCCTGTGACCTAGACAAGTTACTTCACCTCTCCATTGACAGTTTTACAGCCTTAAAAACTGAGAGAGCAATTCTCCTTTCCTTTTTGCACAGTAAGTTTCCCATTAAAACTACATTTGGAAGAGAAATGTATTGTATAATACTATACTGCTGTTGAACTTTCCCCCCAGATAGTGACAAAGTGCAGTTTTGTCCCATCCAAAAGAGAAAGCTTATGCAATTAAATTTGGATGTTCACAAGTTTCGTGGTTTTGGCCAGCATTTGCTGCTGACCTATGTAGCATCCACGAGAAGCTCAGGGAGTCCTGTGGTCTATAATAATGAAAATCAATGTATAATGAAAAAGCATCTAAATGTGGCATTCTTCTGAAGCTTGAAACATGAGCAGTTAGCCAGGGATACACAATGTGGTGCCCTCATTTTCTCAAACTGGAGCTCTTTAAATCTTGCATCCCCTGCCTTTGCTGTTGACATTCAAATTGACTTTTTGCATTTCATAATGGTAGTTCCGGTCTTGCTTTCCACTTTATCTGCCAAACCCACTGCTGGGTCTTTCTCAGACGCACAAGAGTCAGGGATAAAGCTGAGTGAAAATGCATCACTTATTTCAGTCATTTTGCTAAAGTACATGCTGGTACCAGCAAAGCAAGACAGGAGATTATTAGAATTGGTCTGCTGTCTTCAATTACCTTCTCATCAACTGCTCAATTTTCTGACAAGCCCCAGTTCTTCTTAGCTTTCATCCATTAAAATATTAATAATAATAATAATAATAATAATAATAATAATAATAATAATGCTGTGGTCCACTCAGAGAAAAACAAGGCAACCCCCCAGCCCTTTAGGCAGGAAAGTATGATATTATTGTCAGTGAAGGCTATCATTTCCATTTAAGCTACTGAAATGTCCCCAGCCCACCACTCCCAAGATACAGCACTGCCAGGGGCTCTTGTCTGCATGTTCTCCAGTGTCCTTGTTTCTGCAGGATTGGCATGATTTAGGTTAGAATCTGCTCTCTAAATTCACTTCTGTCTGTTAGAGGAAGAATCAGACACTGAACAAGAACTTACTTGAGATGCAAGTGATGGGGGAAGAAAGGCTGCGCTCTCACTCCCCAAACACTAATCCTGAAGAAGCAGACTTTGACTTTGGAGTTTGTAGCAAATTTTGTTGCTCTGAAGAAACACCCGCTGGTGTTCCAGTCCTTGGTTCTGCACATCTACCAGTCTGCCCTGCAATATGAGCTCTTTGAGCATGAAATAGTCCCCTTGTGTAGCTGGAAAATGGCTAGCCTACATGACTCTACAACAAAGAGTATGTAAGTAGATCTGAGAGAAGAAACCACACGTATTCTATTTTTGCAGGTGAATTGGGCCAAATTGACCTGTCATCGCCACCAGCCTGTATCCAAATAATCCCTTTGACCTCAGCAGAGTGTAACTAAGAGGAGAATTCAGCTTCAGCACTTATCCCCAATGGCTGTACCACACTACATAATTGTTGCTGTTCGTTATTTCTATTGCAACAGAACCCACAGAATCAAATAAGGATTGGGATCCCCACTGTGCTAGGTGCAATGCAAACATATAAGTAGTCATGGTGTCTGCACTAAAGAGCTTACAGCCATGTCTCTTAGGAGAACACTTCTTTGTCTAATAGTCTTCTCTATTAAGAACTGTTAATTATTTAATTCAGCCTAATTTTTTTCTCTGCTTAGTTTCTTCTGTTTCTCCTGCCTAGCTCCCCCCTAGACCATCCTTAATAATTCTCTTTCCTTCACAGTCTCAACAGTTTTCCACACTGTGCAAAAAATTATTATTTCCCTTTTTGCTTCATGATTGTCTAACCTAACACTTTCTCCAGTCATTTTCTCCTTTTCAATCATTTTTGTTGCAACACTATTTCTTTTAAATTGTTTTCATTGTAACAACATCTTTAGATCAGTATCATTCCAGCGTGGCTGAGTGACAGTAGAGTTGTGCCTCCTCCCTGGGCCATGATATCATGTTTTCTTACAGGACTCCCCAAAAGAATATTCACATTCTCTGTTGCTCCCTTTGCTTGTCTTTTACTACCAAAGAAATGGCTCATTTTCACCCCACAGGTTTCCTTCACTGTTATTGCAACCTAAATATCACGTCTTCCATTTACTGAATGCCTGTTTCAGATTACCTCTTTGCACACCTCTCTCCGGAGGCATTAGATGATGGGTTTTTTTTTTCCCACTGTTCGAGACTGAATCTAATTTCACTGTTTCCTGCTCATATTTACAAAGTCCTGAGGTCCCTTATCTCTGCTGTAATTTCAACAGATATTGCCTGGAAGCCTCTTTCTGTGGCTTCCAAAGATGAAGTCCCTTTGCAGAGAAGCTACACCTTCAAAAGAGGCTTGTAGTAGAAGGCTTGACTCCCATAAGTTACATGTAACTGCAACTGCAATGCTTTGCTCAATAGCTAGTTTTGGTCTCCACTCCATTAGTTTACTGCCACTACTGTCAGAGCAAGACCCTGCTGTGAGGGTATTTTTCAGAAATGTAATGCTCAAGTTGCTTATTTGTTCTAAGTTCCATACAGTGCTGAAGTAGCATCAATCCATGAACAAGTTAACATTCTGTTAAACTAAATTTCCCCATTAAAAAAAAATATTTTCCAAATGCAACGGCTTTCTGGTCCCACACTTTGATAAACTATAGAGCAGGGCAGGATAGGAATGGTGAATTTTCCCCTCCTTTCATACATTTTTAAAATGTTGAAAATTTATCAGACAGCCTTTATCTTGTAGGTTGTTAATGACATGTTACTAGACATCTCCTGACCAACTGACTTTTCAAGAGGAAAACATGAACCAATATATTTAGAGACAGGTGGTTAGACATCCCAATGGAAATCTCTTGAACTATTTTGATGGAGAAACAAGGTTTTTTACATCTTCACTGCAAGTTGATTTTCTCCTCAAAAGTTCTTTAAAGACATCAGATAAGGTGCAGTCCCTTTCTCATACCTATTTGAAAATAGGTCATGAAAGGATCAGGTACCAGATACCCTCTGTAGACAAAAAGCAATACGAGTCGCAGATAAAATATTGGGTTGACTTGCCTCCACAATTTGCCATATTAAGAAAAGAGTAGATGACAGTATTCCCATAATGTCTGAAATGAAGGCAAGGACATGTCATTATTATGTTAGTGAGAGGGAGGTAGTGTAACTAACCATCATTAATACTGAGTCTTTTAATACCAAAATTCATTTGGTAATTGGACTGCTTTTATGTTGTACCTTTTTCCTGTGAACCATCAAAAAGGATGAGAAAGGAAAGGAGAAGGAAAAATTCAGGAAATACAATCTCTTGTCTCAGACTCTTGAAAAAGTTTCTTCAGTTTAAGGGATCCTCACTCTGTAATTTAAACTTTTCAGCTGAGCAGCAGTATCTTACTATACCCAGGCTTTAACATCAAGCAAATTTAAAATTCTTCAGCTGGATTAACCCCTTCCTTTATGTGGTAAATCAAATTACCTCCTGTCTACTGCAGTATAAGAATACGAACATAGATTGTGGCTCAGCTGATGTGTTGTAATAGTTAAGATCTAGTAACTTAACAATGAGTTTCATCTCTCAGAGTTTCTTGTCTTCCAAAATGCCTGGGACAAAGAGCAGAGAAAACCAAACGATTGGTATTAGGCAGACAAATTTGTTACAGTGCATGGAAATGGCAAGAGATTGTGCCAAAGTATTTTCTCCTACTCTGCAACACCACTAGAAAAACCCAAAAGAAGTGACTGAAAGTAAGTCTCACCTTACCTATCATCAAGCAATTGAAGGATGTCTATCTAAGTCCACTACATTCTCCTTACTGTCACTGGGGGCAACTGGACATGTTATTGTGTGGTTGTGCCATTTTAAAAAATGAAACATATTTAAAGGAATTCCTCAGTGGATGGACTTGATTTTTGTTTAATGTTAGCAGAGTTAAACTAGAATCATAGAATCATAGAATCGTCTGGGTTGGAAGAGACCCTTGGGATCATCGAGTCCAACCATCTACCCTACTCTACAAAGTCCTCCCCTACACCATATCCCTCAGCACTGCATCTAAACGGCTCTTAAACACATCCAGGGATGGTGACTCAACCACCTCCCTGGGCAGCCTATTCCAATGCCTGACCACTCTTTCTGTGAAGAATTCTTTCCTAATGTTCAGTCTAAACCTACCCTGTTGGAGCTTGAAGCCATTCCCTCTTGTTCTGTCATTAATTACCAGCGAGAAGAGACCAGCACCAACCTCTCTACAGTGTCTTTTCAACTAGTTGTAGTATATACCTTTGAAAGAACTGTTTGGCATTGAGTTTCTGCCTTGGTCTTTGGGCAAGATAATGTAATTTCTTTTCTCTGGGGTAGTTTAATCAGTTCTATATGTTGTAAGGGTAGTTTGTAATGATCAAAAATTAACATTATTAATAGTACATGGTGATAGGATGTCTTCTGTTATCACCAGACCCTTAAGACATCACTGCAATAATGTGCTGGAAGCAGTTTTGAATATATCACTTCAAGAAAGGTGTGGTCTGGGTATAGTGAATTCAGAAAAGGTAAATAATAAGGGAGGTCATCAGAGGTCTAGTAAAATGATCTTAGCAGAAGGATTGAATGAATTCAGGTTGTATAGTCTAGAGAAGATGGCATAAGGCTTCTGCTGGTTGTAGTCTACATTTTTGTAGCAGACTGCTGCTGAGAAAGACCAAAACATCTGTTCTTGATGTTTCTAGCAGATAGGGCAACAGATAGTTTCAGCAACAAAAAGTTAAAATGGGAGTTTAGGAAACTTGCATTGATGATGATAACAAAGCAATGGAAGAGATGGTCTTGGAAATTTTGGAGTTTCCTATACTAAAAGTATATAAGAGTGGATCAGTCAGACCACAGAAATGATACATGAACATGCTTAATTTAGTGGGAATGAAAAGGACCACCTGAAGTACCCAATAGCCATATGATGTTACTGGTAAATATCTTAATCCATAAATAATCTTATAATATTATAAAAATCAAGATCATTCACACAGTAATGCATTGTATATTGTGAATAACACTTCAGAATCTTTCCCAAACCTGATTGAACCTATATCTATCTCTGTGCATTATTCCCTAATCATAAATATATTTATATTAGTTGCTTATTCGTTTAAATCCGCTCAACTATTTGCATCATCACCTTTTGCCACAAAATTTCTTTTGAGGTTTTTTAACCTCCTTTTCAAACCGTGCATAATTTTGATTCAGTAAGTGTGCCTAGATTTTGCACAAAAGGAAATTTTAAAAATTCTTGTAAATACACTCTCCTCCTATCTGAAGATGCAGTCCTCCTTGCTCTGGCCAGTGCTATCACACTCTCATCAGCCTGATTTTTTGAAGAAGAACTCTCAAAGGGAGAAACAGTGGGCTGTTAGCCGAAGAGCTGACAGAGAGCAATTGAACCAATGGATCCCCTGACAAGTTGTTTCAGGTTCAAGGTCAATCAGATATTTTCCAGTCAAATAGGATTCTGAGTCCTTGTGTACAGTTGATCAAACTGCCCAGTTTTCTTATCTTCCTTCTTCCTCTGCTTGAAACAGTATGTTTATGGATATCACAGTATCCATACTGATTCTTTCTACAAGAAAACTCGGGGGAAGAGTGTCCTTTGCAATGTCTCAGGCTCATTTGTTTTGTCAACAAACTGGAGTGGTTTTGAAGCCACTGTGGGAACAACAGGGAAGATGCTACAAACACAATAATGTATTATCTGGGGAAGCGTTTAAAGATAGTGAGGGAGTCAGATGTCACTGGGACATGATGCCTCTTGTTTCTATGGTGAGGGTGAGAAAAAGGAAATAATCCATGAAAAGCACCCAGGTACACTCACGCTTTCCCTTTCATTATTCTGTGCAGCAGTTATGCCAAGAAAGGATTTAAAATAATTGTTTAAACCTTACGAGTTTCAAAATGGCTTACTGCTGACAAATAGTGTCATGTTCTTACTGTCTGTCTGCATTTCTAAAGCTTGCATTTGCACAATATCTATTTTGGCACCTGCATGTTGACAGTAATGGAGAGTGATAGTTATCTGCAGAGAATGGAGAGGCGGTACGATATTCCTCATTGTTGCAAAAGCCCAGGTAGCTCACACTTGAAATAGACTGGTCACCTCTGGGTGAAGGGGGAGAGGATATCTTACTCTTTTCTGCCTTTCTATATTTGGCCTATTCTCTGCTGCTCCCGATTTTTCACATCTCATTAATGGTCACTACCAGGGAAAGAATGTAGCACAAAAGGCTTTCTAGCCTTCTGGTATAAAATGTAGATTTTCAAGCAATGATGGTACTTTCTTATTTCTTTTGCAACACCACTGTCATTTTTCAGTTGTGAAATTCAGACTAATACTTGTTTACAATAAAATATGAACTTCAACCCCAGAAACACTTCTTAATGGACAGTGCTACAGACAAAGAAAATCTTTTTAGAGGAATGAACAGTTTCATATGAAGCAAAATTTTATAGTCAGAAATTATTTTTTTTACTAGGGTAGATCTTCAGCTGAACTCAACGACACTCTCATAATTCAACAAGCTGAGCATCTGGTCTGTAAAAGATAGTGTTGTTGGGGTTTGGTGTCTACTGCATCAAAACACTTTTTCCCCTAATTCCATGTAGTCATTCTGTGATCTGAATGTCACACTTCATTTTTTTTTGTAAGATAGATTTTTCTTACCCTTGAATCATATCACAGATCATATTCTGTAAACGCAATACTTTTATTTAGTTTGCACTGTGTAATGAAGGAAAAACTTTCAAATTACCAACCACACAACTTTTGATGATGACAGAGATAGTAAAACTTCCAGAGTTGACTCTCACTCACTAGTGTTGGTGTGGCAGAAATGAAAGGAATAAAGAGAGGATCATTCTTAGTTTTTGTCCAAGAGAAAAAAGGAAAAGGCAAGGCAAGGCAAGGCAAGGCTCCCACAGCAGTCAATAGTCTTCAATTCAGTTATACATATGCAAAGAGAGTCAACCTATCTTGGAAGCTGGATGTGCCAGACAATCATGTCCACTTACTTTCATTTGCTATTTTTAGAGTATGTGCCATCATTTCTGTTGTTTATAATGTTAATTACATCTCAGCTGAACTAAAATTATTGCAATATGTCCGGTTTTCTCCAGTTTTTTAGGTAATGCCAAGTAGATCAGAATTTAAAAACCTGGTGTAAGTTCACCAGACTCCCCGTGTGGATATGCCATGCAATATGCAACGCAGTTCAGTGTTTTGATCTTTACCTTTTATGTCTCATGGTCTGACCCTCATGGTTATCTAATAGTTGTAGTTGGTACTGCACAACATCTTCCTTTGGGTACCAGTTTACATATTGACTTCTGGAAGACCAATACTCACATCACCCTCTTTTACTCCACATACAAAGACTGCTTCTTGGATCTTAGATTTCCTCTCCCCTAAAAAGTTACATGGAAATGGGTAGGTTTTTATAAAACAGAAATTAAATCAAAATACTGAAAGGGGGTTTTTTTCCTGATATGATGAGAAAAAAACTTGAATAAATCTGTAGTTTTCTGACTCCGGCACCACATCATGAATAGGAATAAGATAAGACTAGACAGAACAGAACAGAAATCACATGAACATGACGTTTTTTAGTTTCTCATCAGCACAGCCATTTCCATCTCATGTCCATTAATACTTCATGAGCTTCAAAAAACTGAGTTTATTAAATCAGGCTGAAGCCAAATCACCCATGGTTTTTCAGCATGCCTGTGATTCAGTTCAGCTTTTTCACACAACTATGAAAAATGTAAATACCTTGCAATGCTTGTGTAGAAAATTTGTGAAGAAATGTCATTTGCCACTCCCTGGAAAACACAGAATTAATTTCACGCAATTCAAAAGTTCTTTTTCCATTCTGCTCAGGGTGATAGAAATGATGGACTTCTCTAATTTAAAAAATCATTTAAAAGAAGTTGTTTGATTGGCTTACAAGGACTGAGGTGAAATTTGCTGCTGTTTCAATACTAAATATTCATTTAAAATAAAATTCCCATTGGATATGTACTTGGTTATTGACGCAATCCTTATCAATGCTAGGACACAGCAGGAGTTAGCCTTTCTTGACTTATTTATGTACTCAAAATATAGCCGCCATGCATCAAATTAGAAGTACATTTATAAATAATTTATGGAGGATGAATAATGGATTCTTAGATGTCTTAATAAATGGCTAATCAATTGTTATAGAATCCACAGGTCAGAGGTTACTTCTAAACACGGCAAATAAACCACATGAATAATAAGCTGTCCAGAAACCATCATCTTCAAAGGTGCTTGTAACTATACAGATAAGCATTCATATCCATAATATGCATATAACTAGACTTGGTGAAGAATACAATAAGAAAAAAAAATGCAAAACAGAGACATTTATTGTGTATGTTCCTGCAAACAATTCATCAGATTCTTTAAGGGGTTCTGAAGCTGGCAAATCAATGGGAGCTTGAAAATTGTCAAGGAATGTAAGAGTACCAGGCTCCTTAAAAGCATAGTCTTATTTTTCAACTAATTTATGGAAGACAATGATAATTTTCAAATCTTTTATAAGCTGTTTCTTACTATGGGATTAGTGTGATGGGTGATCCAGGTCATTTTTGCACTCTTACTACTCAGGATTCCTTCAGTAACCTATATTTATCTGTAAATAAGGAAGCCAGATTTCCCATCAGCATTTCTTATGCTCTATGAAACTTCTCTTTAGCATGTATAATTGGTTGATGCACAGACCTGGCATTAATGATCAACATGAAAGACAGTAGAAAACCAAAATATATGATAAAGAGTGTTGTAGGAATCCAGCCTGACCTCAGAATTGCAAGGCACCTGAGCTGTTGAGTGTCAAAGTGATATCTTACATAGCTATCCTGTAGAACAATATGATCTTCAGCATATTTCTGCCCAGCTGAGAAAAGGACCAATATTATACTCTCTGGTGACCTTCAAAGTCTTGTCCCTGAATGGCAGGTCATATATATTGCATAACATTAATTAACTACTCTTGAAGATCTCATAAGAACCCAATAATGAAAAGAAAAGCCAGACATAGGCAGCAAGCTATACAGTTTTTAGGAAAATGGAAACTTAAAGATTATGGTTGGCTGTTCGTTTTTTGTCCTGAAAGAGTAAAGTATCTATAAGATTAAATGACTTTCATCATGGTTCTTTTTTCTTTTTAATATGATGACAGAATTAATTCATTGTTCAGTCTTCTTTTTGTTTTTATTAAACCCCACACTGTTTCTGAGAACCTTTAAAAGTCGAGGTCTTTAAGACTGTTTCAGCACATTAAATAATCCAAAGAAAAAGCCTGAAAGACAACTGAATGTTTCAGCTAAACAGTTTAAGCTCTCCAGCTTCAGTCTCTATAGGCAGCAATTACATTTTGAAGGAAAATGTTTTACAATTGTAATTACACATAATAGGAGGAATGTATTTTTTCCCTTTATCCTACTCCCATGGTGAGTCAATTTAATTTTTAAATACAAGAGACATAATTGATTTTAGCCCTAGATTAGTACTGAAAATGATCTATATGTGCTCTCACTAATGGAACAAGAGAATTGGCATTCCTCGGGGACCTTAACCCAACCCCGTTCATGGCAACAATTATTAGACCCTGACAGGTTAGCTGCTAGGAAGAGGGGGGCATAGAATGCCCTGCTGATTAACAATCTAGTGAAATAATTAATGTTATGCTCTTCTCATTTAATTATGGATTATTCACATATATATTACTATTAGAGACCACAAAGGGAAGTGGCTGTGCAGAGTTTTGACTTCATCTGTGCTGCTCAGAAGGCCTTTTGTAAAGGGTTTAGGGAAACTTCTCACTTTAACTTGTTTCTGAACAGATTTTAAACAAATGGGGAGCTTTTACAATTTCATTAGGGCCTGATTCAACGCCTTCAGAAATAGAAAGTTTTACACTGGTTTCAGTAGGATTATATCAGACTTAAATGGATAAGACTGTTTTGCAATATCAAGACTACACGTTCACTCAATATATTAGAGCAATGGGTGAACAATAAGCAACGATGCACCTCGTTCAGTTCCTAATACATTTTTCTCTCTGTAAGTCATAATAGTTTATATCAATCAAAACATGTCCTTTTACAGGGTGTTATGAAAAACAAGAACAGAGAAAGGACTTTACACTCCAAGTGTATTTTTTTCCTAGCTGCAATAAGCCCAGACATTTTAGATGTCAAATAGTTTATTTTAAATAAAACGAAAGTGAAGTGAATGGAAAAATGTTCGTGGCATCTGGGAAATGCCAGCCCCTGTGGTTCACTGACCAGCCAGATTATTTATGGGTAATTTGACACACCTTTAATTTCAAATGACATATACACAGGCATATAGACTAAACTACCTTGCCTTAATAATGAAAATATGCTTAGACTTGCTGAATATTTTTCTGTTTGCTAGAAAGTATGATCTCCCAGATCTCACCTGAGTTGCAGTTCTGTTAGTTTCCAGTTGGATGGTTCCTGGGTTTCAGATTTATTTTATATTCTTCATCCAATTTGTGCTAAAATTTAGGTATGCCAGCACTAGTGAGACAAAGCAGCCCAGACTTTCATGTGGGAATTCAGTCAGACTTATTAGTAATAAGACTCTGTATTTGTAGTGACATACAATTATGTTGTAGATCATAGAACCATAGAATGGTTAGAGTTGGAAGGAACTTTAATGATTGTCTAGTTCCATCCCCTCCTACCATGGGCAGGGACACCTCCCACTAGACCAGGTTTCCCAAAGTCCCATCCAACCTGGTCTTGAACACCTCCAAAGATGGGGCATCAACACTTTCTCTGGGCAACTTGTGCTAGTGCCTCATCCCCCACATAGAAAAGAATTTATTCCTAATATTTAACCTAAATCTACCGTCTTTCAGTTTAACATCATTACCCCTCATCCTATCACTACAATCCCTCGTAAAGAGTCCCTCTCAATCTTTTCTGTTGCCTCTTTAAGTCCTGGAAGGGCTCTAAGGTCTCCCTGGAACCTTCCCTTGTCCAGACTGAACAACTGCAACTCTCTCAGCTTGTCCTCACAGCAGAGGTGCTCCATCCCTCTGATCATCTTTGTGGTCTCCTCTGGACCCCCTCCAACAGGTCCATGTCCTTCTTATGTCGGGGGTCCCAGAGCTGGACACAGTGCTCCAAGTGGTGTCTCATGAGAGCAGAGTAGAGGGGCAGAATCACCTCCCTCAACCTGATGGCCACGCTTCTTCTGATGCATCCCAGGACATGGTTGGCTTTCTGGGCTGTGAACACACACTTCCCCTGCAAGTTCTTTCTCCTCAGGTCTGTTCTCAATCCCTTTATGCCCCAGCCTGTATTTGTATTTGGGATTGCTCTGACCCACATGCAGGACCTCACACCTGGCCTGGTTGAACTTCATGAGGTTTACACAGGCCCACCTCTCAAGCCCATCCAGGTCCCTCTGGATAGCATCACTTCCCTCCAGCGTGTTTACTGTGCCACACAGCTTGATGTCTTTTGGCAAACTTGCTAAGAGTGCACTTCATTCCACTGTCTGTGTCACCAACAAAGATTTTCAATCCTTTCCACTCTCCAGAAAATAACACAGTAAAAGAGACTCTAAAAAAGTGCCCTGCAGCCTTCCTCGCTAAGCTGTGATTTCAGGATGTTCTGGTCTCTCTTGTCTCTTGTCCTTGACGCTAAACAGAGTTAGCACTTTGTTCAACAGGAGACTTGTAGGCTATCTCTCAATTCCTTTCCCTGTATAGTCTTCCACTCTTTTTCTATTTGACGACTTGTTACTGCTTTGCTTTTTAATGGGAAATATTGGCACTCTAACAGGTGCTTGCTGAACAATGCAAGTAATGGTGCAAATCTTAATTCCTTCCAAGTGGTTTTTTTTGTTTGTTTGTTTGTTTGTTTGTTTGTTGTTTTTTTGTTTTTCTGGAAAGGAGCATGCTGTTGACTATAGTAACTCAAAAGTAAGAAATCTGACCTGAGCCTGGCCACAACGCATGAGAACTAATAGATAACCTTGTTCATTGCAGAGGAGTTGGACCAGATGGTGCTTTCCAACCCAAACCATTCTATGATTCTGTGATTCTGTGATTCTATAAAGAAAACAGCAAGTACCATCCTTCAGAGGCATCCTGCATTGTCAGTGAGCAGATACATGCAAAGAAAGTGTGATGTGTTGGTGAAGGGGTAAATAAAACTGCTTTACACCAAAGACAGCATCTAAGATCAGATTCCCTTTTGTTTTGTCCTCAAGTGTAAACTCTGTAAGCACAGGAAGATGAAATGCAAGCATGTCTTGAGGTGTCTGGCAGTCAAAAAGTCTGCAACATAGTATTTGCATTCAGCAATATTTTGTAGGTCTTCTATGACTTCACAGTTGTACACGTGCTGTGTCAAATAAAGATCAGTCTACATCTTAGAGTAAAACCAACATATTAGTAAGACCAACATGAAAAAATATGCCCCTGTCTGGTATGGAATATGAACAACACTGTTCCAAGCCAAGAAGAGCTAAAGCACTATTCTGACATGTGGGCAGTAGAAGTTTGGGAATAAGAATAACAAAACAAAGCTAATCCCAAGGTAATGTTCTAAGATGGCTTCAATGAACTGCCCTCTTTGGTGTCTGTCTAGCTGTCTTATTGCTTCAGGTGTTCTTCAAGGCTAGTGCAGTTTCATGTGTTTTGGACTAGACCTCCTCAGAATACTGGAGGAACAGATAGAGACAAAAATATCTTCTCCAGATGAGCCATAAGTGTAGACAGTGGACAACAGATGTTTTGTATCGCTGTGTAAGACTACACAATATTGGCAAATGATAGATCAGTGGTATAATCTTAAGTCTGCTCAGCATTTTGAAGTCATTTGAGGAATATCCACTGCTGACCTATCGTATTCGAACTTTGTCCTCTCAACATGCATTCTAATTGGAGGCAAGCAACATCACAGCATACATAGCAGCCAACATGTTCAGCTCAGCAGGAGCCTATAGACACAGCAAACATTAATTCATAGTACTGTGTCAGCTATTGGTAAAACTCAGCATCAGTCTTATATAGCTTTGCCACAAAAAATAGAAAGAGAATGAGGTGTAGGCAATGGGCATTTCCTGTTTTGTGCTGTAACAGAAGCAGTAGGACACAGAATGCACTAAGAAATTTCCAAAAATCCAAATATTACCTAAAATAGTGTGGAGACATCTAATGTGGGAGATTTTAACCTCGTCAAATTCACAGACTATTTATTTTGGGAAATGAAATGAGAGATTGGATGTTTGGTTTTGTTTCACTTTTTTCCCTCTTACACAGTTTCCATCTCACAGTTATATAAACAGAAAAGCAGTTTTCTCCTATATGACTGCTCTGCTGACTCCTACCAGTTACCCCAAACAGTTGCACATTGAGTGTAGCTCTCCTGCCTTTCACTTGTTTGTGAGTTTGGTGATTTCATCTTGGGTAGATGCAGGTGCAATGCTCCGTCTGAAGCGTTACTTATTGGGGCACCATTTCTGTTGCCATGAGACATGGACTATCTGCCTTCTCAGCTGTGTTTGCAGATTCAGCCCCACACCCTCACTGTAAATTTTTCACTCTATAGAAAACTAAATGATTCCTTGTACCATATGTGGGGGAGAAACAGTGCTGCTTATTCTATTCCCACCTGTGCATTTGCACATATATACTTCCTGCCTTGCCCTCCAAAGAAATGCAAGGTTTCTGTGGCATGTCGAGGCTGACCAGCAGAGTGCAGCAACTATTTGAGAAGAAGCACTTGCACATTACTTCTTCTACCCCTTTTCTGGACAAAGGGGAAGCCCCTGGAGGCAGATTTCAAGCTCATATGCACACATATGTCAGTTACCGGGACTAGAAATTCCTTAGAGAAGCACTTCCAAAATGCTGAAATAGCAAAGAAATGCAGTGCTCTTCATACCTAATTGTGTGTTAAGCAGTCTAAAACAGAAAAAAAAAAAAAAAAAAAAAGATGATCAGCTGATTATGCAGAACCCGAGAAAACACACAATGATTGCACTTTTCCATATACAAATAATGATGAGAAGAGCTAAATATCCTACTGTGTAGTTCTGGATATTTTTCATCTATTTGTTTATGATGATGATGACGATAATGATGGTAAGTGACTTTTTACAGTTCCAACATGTAGTGACTCCTACAAGATCAGGGAGGCTCTGCCGCTGGGCTGACGGCACAGGATAGCTCCTGGGTTAAGGTTGTTGCATTCCAAGTGAGCTGCCCACAGCAAGGGTAGAAGGAAAAAGGCATGTTGAAAACATAAGGGATACCAGGCCATTAATTCCAGCCAATGCATGGTAAACAGCAAGGAATAAAGTAGCTTAAAATTAGGTAGGGTACTGACTTCTTTTTGTCTGCCTGAAAATGACTCTGTAATAATTCATGCAAGCTCACAAGGGTTATACAAAGACTGATAGTGGGTCCTATACTTTTTATTTCTTCACAACAAAAGACAAGTGTTCTACTTTTTAAGAAAACATCCTGTGCAGTTTTTAAGCTGAAACGCAAAGTTAGGCTATGACAAGGTGACTGGTTTGCAGGGTGATTCAGATGAATGCACGCAACATGATTTTCCATGAGTGGTTGCACGTATTGTGAGAAAAATGGAATTTGCTCAACCCAGTTCCACAGACTAAAGCATCCTCCAAACTGGAGAGGACATACAGTACTGTAGAGAGGCCATAAAATTAAAAGCACCATCTTGCCTCATATTTGTTTAACAATTGAGCTTGATGCACATTTAACAACCAGAAAGAATATAGATGAGCTTTTCAGTGTATTATGACAGAGCTGAAGCCATTTAGCAATTCCCAGTGCATCTTATAAATCAGGTTGTGTGGAACTCTGGATGAAAGGGTGGAGAGTATTTAGAGCTTCCAGCTTTTAAAATGCAGCCTTTGAAATATGAAAGAAAAAGAAACTGTTTGGTACCAAAAATCTTGTACACATCATGGTATCCAAGATTTATCTCCTCAAAAGTGGGTACTTTTTATGGACAAAGGGGTAGAGAAAGAAGCTCTCAGATCGTAAAGCAACAGGTGTGAGAAAATGAGTTGAAGTCTCCAGACTCTTTATCCAGTCTTTCTCATTAAATTAGATCACATCCATTTCCTTAATGGTTTAAGTATCGGTTTATCAACTGAATTTGTAGCTGAATTTGTCAGAACCCCTCTGGAGATGTTCATGTTCCAAACCCAAATACTTGGACTGATGCTTTTTCCTGTCCTCCCTATCTAACAACAATCTTGTAATTTTTCTTCTTGCTTCTACCTACTTGATCCTAGCTCCACTGGGGAGTTTCAGAGCAACCATTCCACATTGCCGCTTTGGGAAATTAGTTCCTGTTTCTATAATGTGTGCAACTGGGTACAGCAATAGGTGAATGCTGGACTGACCTCAAGGTCATGCCTCCAGAATAACATGCACTACCAGGAGCCGCCAAAGGAGGTCCTCTCCTTCTTTTTCCTGTTACACACACTTGCCTGTCATGTTATCAGATGTAGTCGTGTATTTTTTGAGTGAATCCTGGAGAGGTATATTGCCACCTTCAGGCCAAAAATATCAAAAATTTGTTCACTGTGGTAATCAGGAATCTTGGGTGTGAAAGAGTTTGATTTAGAGCAATAACACTGCCTATTAGGACACAAAAAGCCTTTATCTAAGATTTAGTTAAGACCTACTGAATTGTGACTCATCAAGTGACTTTCAATTTTTCTCTATCTAGTACTATTGAAAATATTTTGTGGTCACATCACCTAACCTAGTGATTATCTGTTCAGTTTATTGCTAAATAGAACTGCATTCTGTTTGCCCATTGATGATTTTTAATTATAATCAGAACTCTGTCACAAGCTCTAATCGATAAAGTGCTGGGAAACCTCAGAGGCTGAAAGAGGGAGAAATAATCATTAGATGTTATTAAAGTGATGGCCTATAGAAGCACAATTCTTTGTACAACGGCCAATGTTTCAAGTGCTTATTGATTTGCTTTTATAACAATTATACTGCACTCAGGAAAGCTGGGAAGAAGGAGGAGGAAGGAAGAAAGTCAAGGAAAAAAAAAAAGAGAAACAGCAAGTCTGCAGCTGCTATTAATCTCACAGAAGGCACAAGTGTGGAATATGCTCACTAGGTAATCTGTTCTCCTAGACCTTTAGAAAGGACCCATGCATTCTGAATGTGTTTTCTTTAATCATTCATGTTAAATATTTTATTTTAATACTGCCATTGCCTACTGTGGGCTTACGGAACATAATGTAAGCCATACCATGATATTCCCATTTCATGCAATCTGATAATTCTTCAGACAGCTTTGCTATGGAAAAAAATGTACCCATGCATGATTTATAATAGTTTTATAAGGTGAAGTAATTACATTATCAGATATCCCTGATGTGTTTGAGCAATAAGGCACCTTCATAATAACACACGACATCTTATAATTACCGCAAGGCAATTGCACTCCTGGGGAAAGGAGAAGGCCAAGATACATGTCTTGCCTATACAATGCCCCAAGGATGTTATTATCAGGATATAAATAAATAAATACAATGAAAAGAAGAAGAAGGAGGAAAGAGCTGAAACTGAATAATGTTGAGCTGTGTTATAATGTAATTCAAGATTTATAAGAAAGGGCAAAAGTCTACTTTCACGCTCAGATATGATGTGACAGTTCAGAATATCTAAACAGCAATTTTGAATGAGCAAAACTATTCATAGAAGTTAACCCATCTCCTCAGAAATCTCTTCGGCCACTCAAAGCCATTTTGTAAAAAATCAGACTGGACTGAGAAATGCATTAAAATTGTAACATGCTTTTATTGCTCACAAAACTGTTGCAACATATATTTCTAGGTGATTTAGCACATTCATGATTCTTACTTCAAGGTTTCTCCCTCCCCCCAAATGTTCTTATAGGCCTGTTAATGGAAACCTCTTAACAGTTGTGGGTTTTTTCCTCTCAGAATGCATAGGAAGAAGAAAATTTTCTTTCATCAACATCTAGCATCTTATTTGCCTTTGACCAATTGACTTATTTTACTACAAACTCTTTCTGCAAACAGTGAGATCTCTGGCATCTGTTATGCACAGAGGTCCCTTCAATTATCCTCCATTCCTCTATTGTTAAGACATTTTCTAAATTTCAAGCAAGGCTTCAAAATATTAAGCCAGACTACTCTGACTGACAACTGAATAGGCAACTATTATGTACAGTTTTAGGCTCTTCAGCTAAAGAAGGATGATGAAAAACTAGAGAAGGTCAACTAGGGAGTTAACGATGATCACGTTCCTGGGTTACATGACCCATGACAAGCTTAGTAGCTGGGCTTGTTTATTTTGGGGAACAGGAGGCTGAGAGACAGTCCAATAGCTGCCAATTTGATTGGAGTTGCAAAGATGATGTTGCTATACTCTTTCCAGAGGCAACAAATGACAAGATAGCTACAAGTTGTGTTATAGGAAGGCAGTGCAGCACTGGCACAAGTTACCAAGACCTACTTGAATTCTTCAAAGATTCACTTTGTTGTCCTATTCCTCTACCATCCCACAATCTTCTGGTTGAAGTAAAAAGCATAGGACGTGGAAATCAATTTTTGTGCCCTTTCCCATCCAAAAGTCACTTGGTGTTTCTCTCAGCTCAAAAGGATTATGTGTCTTATGTTTCTGTTTCCATTTTACAATTAAGCTCAAGTGCTAATCAAAGGAAATCGTGTCTCAGTAGGAAGCCAGAAGTGAGTAAATAGGCTGGAGGGGGCAGGGAGAATCCATAGTGTTACCTAGCAGTGTATGTGGTTCAAACATCATCCAGATAATCAGTAAATCAGAGACGCTTGTCTGCTGCTGTGAATCAGGCAGAGCAGGCCATTAACTTACTCACAATGACAAATGGGGATAGATGGATTTCAGTTTCAGGTTTCATTCCTGAGGTGCATTTCACTGTTCTCTCTAGAGCTTCATGATGTGCTTTGTTTCCCCTTCAGAAATTCCCTGACAAATGCTACTAAGGCTATTTGTACTTCAGGAAACTTAACATGGAAGCAGTTTTACCTAGTTCCTGCATGGCATCAGGGCTGTAGCATAATACATGACCAGTTACAGATGCCAGAGTAAAGTCTTGAGGATTTGTGTGACAAAACGAGAGCTGTGTTTGTGTGGCCAGGAGGCAATTGCGTAGTATCTGTTCATCCAGTTTTCTTTCCGTCTAGCTCCTTCTTTTGTCTTTCCCTCTTTTGTCTCTTATTTTCCTTTGCTCATTTTTTCATTACTCCTCTTTTCTCCCCAGTCCTTCAACTTCTTCCTTTTTGTCCAACAGAAAACATCCCTGCACCTTTTCCTAAAAAAATGTCTTCCCCAAAACGAGATTCCTCTTAGAAACGTCAGCAAAATCCCCTTAATGACTGCTGAGTGCCAATCAGCACTGAAATGCATAGATTAGCCTCTATTCTGATTTTAACTACCAGGTCCAACAAGTGGTATGATTCCACTTGTTGGCTTAAGTACATAAATTTAGACATTCGCATACAGATGACTAAATGTGACCTCAGTGGGCAAGTTCCCGTTACTGTCACAGGCATAATTCAATAACTGTAACATAAGCACTAAGTACTCTCTGAGGTGTCCTGAGGCATCCTGCATGATGTTCAATTGACCACAAGTATCCTGAGATCCTGTGTAATGTTTGCCATGGATAATTTGGATTCCAAACATGTTTTTAATGGTAGATGGTGCTATATGTAGGGCAAAGATATTCAGTGGAATCTAGATGTCTAATCAACCTGACCTAAAAAAAGACCTCTGCATTTAGTCAGGTGAATAACTCTAGGCTCCACTGACTGCACTGGTTGTATTTCCAATGACTATAGTGGGAATTGATGATACTTTTATAAAAAACTATATTCAGTCTCCGAAATTTTGGTGTTCCAGTTGTAAGTTGAATCCTACCTGGTTTGTCTCCTAAAACTAGGTTTAAAATTCACCAGTTTTGTAGGTCCCATAAAGAAAAGGCACATGAAGTAAAGGAATTTGGTTCTGTTACCTTCACCTAATTTTTCCGGAAAATTGCCAGCTACGTGCAAATAGTAGGGATTTGCACATATGTGAGCAGGAAAACCAGTTTCATTTGACACCACGGATAGTTGCAGGTATGTGTTAAGCATTCCTAACTTTACAATCACTTTACAAAATCTAACTCTCCCTGAGATTTTCATTGAGTAGTAGTTCTCTACTCAAAAGCAAAAAAAAAATAAAAATATTAAAACAATAGTTAAGCCCTAAAATAAAACCCTATTAAAATAAAAGCTGAAACCATGGCCTTTTTTTTGCCATTACAGGGGCATAAGTTGATTTTTCATCTTTCCTGGAAGGTATTGGTCTTCCACATACACTTACACATCTGGTCTTAATTAGAACTAAAGCCTGTAGATGTACCAGAAGCTGTTATTTTTTAGTTTGACAAATAATCAATTAAAATACATTTTGTTGTATTTTTACATTTTCTTCCTGATTTTTCTGGTTTATAACCTTCATCTTTCACATTCTTGAAATAATGGGATCTCAGCACCAGTTCAGTAAAAAGAATTTCACATTATCTCTCAGCTTCCTGCAAGTTACTGCAAGAACACACATCCACAGAAAGTATAATTCAATCATTGAGCTGAAAATAATCATTAACAGGCTTACGTGAGAACCTATTTAGTTCTTTCAACTGACAAAGGTTGAGGGAGGTGGAAGTAGCTGGTAAAAACACTACTGATATGACAGAAGGAAATTTGCAAGGAAGCTTATAAGACTTAAAATGCTTCATAGTCAAAGACATCAAATAAAGGTTCTCACAGTGCACTCATAAAGAAGACAGATGCTGGATTCAGTATCTGGTCAAAGAGTTATTTATCAAATCAAAGCCAACATCTTAACGGGTAGAATGTTCTCATTAAACTCTAATAAATGCCTCACCCATAATATAATATCCATGAAACATTTTTTTATCATACTAAATCCCGTCAGGAACTTTTGTTATCAGTATCACATGCCATACACATAGCTATTCCAAAAGGAGCCAGAAGTTTCTATGCTTAGCATATTTTTTTTTCTGTTAAAATTTATTCTTACTGTTATATGAAATAGTGTTATACAAATAAAACATCTAATAAAAATCCCTTTTAAGAATGTTACATTACTATTAAACATTGCATAAAATTAATATCAATTAGATTCTATTAAATTTAATAGGGTCTGAGTTATTGAGTTTAATTCAATTTCAATAAATTTCAATTAAGCCAAATTTGTTTCCATTTTTTATTAATTCCAATCACTATCAATTATCTTCTATTAATTTCATCTACTTGTGCTACATTTTCAGGTAATTCTCCATTACTTTCAATTAGTTTCTATTAATTTCAAGTGGTTTTCATGACTGTTAACTGATTTCATAAGAAACAAATGTCCTTCCTTAATGTGTGTCTGTACTATTGCTACTTGCCCTCCTGCCATAAATGGCTAATTCAAGGCCCAGGTCCTCCTATGATGCATTCTGGCATGGTCCCAATAGCTTCAGTGCAGTGCTGTTGAGCTAGAACAGTCAGAAAACTGCTGTTTCTAGAGAATTCCTGAGAACTAAAGTCAGTACCAGTTTCACCTTAAGCTACAACGAGGTGAGGATTTCACCCTAATTTTTCCAAAGAGGTATACTAGTTAACTTACCTTTTTAGTAAAGAATTAAGGTTCTTATTTCTAATAACATTGTGAAAGAGAAGGGTACTAATTCACTTCCATCCTTTTCAACATGTTAGCTAATGACTCATTTGAATTGCCTAAGCATGGACATCCAGTACCATTTGAGATGCCAGTTGGCTCTCCTGTGCAGTCTGGGGCTCCCATAGGATTTGTATCTGCCAGGCTGTGGTGGTGTCTCAGTGGTCATTACAGGCATATGTTTAAGCAATTAATCCAAACCCTTAATCAGTCTGGTCAACAGAACATGGCTCATCTCATCCTAAAATACGATGAGACCACCTGCATTGGTGAAAGCCCTGTTACTCTAAGCCGTATCACTAGATTGACTAAATCTCCATTGGTTACAATGGGAATCAAGACAATTAGTTTGAATGTAGACACTTACACAATAGAAACATGAAACTATGTAAGACGAACACCACTTCAAACATATCTGCTTTTGGTGGCTAGGAGACTAGCCTGTTTTCTATGTAGGACAGAGGAATGTTAATGGAATAGTCATGTATTTCTTTAGGTTGTTTCCAGTTCTGGACTCAATTTAAGCTTGTGACGGCTATAATTAAAACTTTCAGTGTTCTAAGTATATAGCTATTTTAGATAAAAACTATGACTTGGGGGGAAACGTTCATATGGTGGAAAAACATATATGTAATGTTCCCGGAGAACACAGATAAAGAGAATCATGATGGAGTTTGTACAGATGTATTGATTGATTTACTGTCAAAGTAGCAGTTACCTTCAAGCAAGCTCTGAGCCACTCAACTTGCAACTGAACCAAAATCACCCACAACAAACTTTTTATTTGTGATATTAAAAATAAAGTTTAATATCCTCTTTCACATTTCTGCAAAACAGGATTCATGAGAGATATCAGCAGGTTTTATACACTAGAAATGAAACCTCCGCAACATTCAAAAGTGAGGAAAAAGTGTAATACAGTTTAGCGCCTGGATTACATATCTGTACACTCAGCTGGCTTGGAGCATCTTCTACCCATGTCACCTCTGCTGTGATGTAAGCCAGACATCAAAATCTTGGGGAAGAGCCAAGGCTGGTTGGAGTCTTTGGAGTCTTCACATTTTATTTCACTGAATTTTAGAGAAGGTCCTGCAGCACCAGCAGCCCAAGGTTTTAGTGGTCAGTCTTCTGCATTTATTTTAGCCCAATATGATACTCCATGAAGCAGAAATTCAAAATGTCTCTTCAAGCTCAAAGTGGCTGATCATATTATACAGACTCAGTAACACTTGTGCAGGGAGGCTTGCCTATTTATTCTCACCAGAAACATAAGCCAAACACTAACATCTGGAGCTAGGAAGAAATTTGTCTTTGCAGCCATACTATTACACAGTTTATTGTCACTGACATCAGTTCTCACTTCCTCCAAAATTACTATCAGCTACAGATTTTTTGGTTTGGTGAGCCCCACCAAAACAGTTCAGCCTGAGTTTTTTCATCTAGGAGCAGAATCTGCAAGGGACACATTAATAGATCTCTTTTCAGCAGCTAAGAATGTGAATGATAAAAGCACTTTTCTGGATTAGTATATTCAACAAAGATAATGACATTTTTGATTATGCAGATCAGTGCTTAAAATAAGTTACTCTGTTTAGACCAGTTGAGGTAGATCTGGATTAATGTCTCTTTTCTGAAAACTCTTCCTTTGGGTGGTTCAATTCCATGCTTATTTCAGAATGCACGGATGCCAAGGATGGAAAGGACTGCAAAATAATTACAGGTATGTATCGGAAATTTGCCTTTCCTTCCAGATTAAGTTATGACATTGGACTGCTACTGAAGAAATAGAAGAGTGAACTTGGAATCACAGGGAAGAATTCTGCTTTTGAAGATGTTGTTGCCAGAAACAAAATATATCAAACCAAAGAAGTTTATAAAGACGTTTTATTAAACATGAATATGAAAGGAGGAAAGATAGTATGTAATCCACTGCTGTATCAGCTGACACTTGGGAAGCTGGTGGGTTTTATTGAATATACGTTGCTTTGGAAAAATGTATATCCGTTTGCATTATAAAAGCCCATATACAAATGTACTTTGGGTTTAAAATCCCACATGTTGGCTGCTGTACTAATATTGATTCAAGCACATTATGCCTTGGCTTCACTAAATGCACATATCTATTTCAGTTAGACTGTTCTAATTTGGCAACAGATACTGTATTATTTATTCTGTGGCATAGATCAGGTTATATAAAATTAGTGGTTGAACTTCATTCATATGGACTGAATTAAAATGTGTTGGTCAGAATGGAAAAGAAGGAAAGAGAAAAAAAGAGACCTGGGTTTGATTATATTTATGTCTGTTCCAGTATCAGCACAGCATAGTGATGAACAAGTGTTGGCTGCAGTTAGTACACATTAATTCCAAAAAAAATAAGAACTGGAATATTTTTTTCTCATGAAGGTTTTAATTTACATCATATTGGGTTTTACAGATACCAGTTTAAGTTCAATTTGTTTTAAAATGTCAAAAAATATTTATGGATTTTTAATGTCACTAGTAGCATATTTCAGGCAAATATTCTGGATGGCCTAGTCCTGCTGCTCCTGTCAATACAAAGTATCCATGTGTAATCTTGTCCATGTACATAGTTCAGAAATCTCCTGTAGTGCTGTACTAATCAGCTCTGCTCACTTTCCTCACAAACATTCCATCCCATCCTCACCACCATGGCAGAAAATTTACCAGTCAGTCAGGACTCACGCAGGTTTGGAGGACAGATAGGAACGTCTACAGAAATTAGTTGTACCTTTGATAAAAGTTTGTCCCTTTCTATGGGAAGTCATAGGTGGGAATCAGTTATTGCACAGCTATATGAGGCCTGGGACTTACTGCAAGTCTTTGGAGTGACACTGTAGCTGTCGGCAATTGCTGTTAGCAATTGTGCTGCAAAGCACAAGCCTTGACGTCCGTTCTTCCAAGGACCTAATAGGTATACTTACATTGTCTGCACCCTGACATGGCATAGGTGAGTTGAGATTTTCGTGTCTTCCCTTAGATGGTGGAAGACCACAACTTGGCCAGGCCTCATGCGTTCTCATAACTACTGTTTGTCCCTTTTTTTCCAGGCTACATCTGTGCACATTTCCATTTGGGCCCTGCTTTCGGCTCTATCTTGTCCAACCTCCCTGTGAAGACCCTGTAATATCATGAACAAGAATGCCAGCAACACATGAGCAGGTTTTCCCTCTGGATCACTTCATTCAAATATTACCATTCCAGGAATTTACTCAAGCTGTTCAGTCTCTTGGCTTCACAGTTAAATGAAGAACAATTTGTTCTGTCCAGAGCTGACAAAAGTGGTGGCAATGCTTCCTTTAAAGTGGTATTTCCACTCAATTGAAGATTACTGCTATTATTCACATTGTGTCTAAAGAGAAGGTTCTTCCTCATACACCTTGTGCGCACTGCGTGCACCAAAGTGGCCTGCATTAGCCTCAACCAGGGCACTATTCATCTTGTGAGCTCTGGCTGCAGCTTCAAAGAGTGGCATACCTGCTTGCCCACCCCTACACCTCCTGGCTTTGGTGACTATATCAAACTGTAGATAGGCAATCAACTGGCAAGCTTAAAAAGAGACAAAACAAAACAAAACACACTGTCCGGCTGATGGAGAACACAACAGTCCATCTGCTGAACAAGCAACTGCTGAAAGCGAACCAGCATTCGAGATGACGCTGATGACTTCTTACTTGAAGTCAAGAATTTGCTCCTCAGTTTCTAAGAATCCCAGTTTGATTTATCCACATTACTGGAGAGATCACACAGGCAAGCTCCACTCCACACTAACAACTGCTAGAAGGAAACTCATGAAAGCAGGAGACAGAGTTTTCTTGGCTACTGGTCCACGTTGTGATAGTTGCTTCTGGAACACATCAGAGTGACTGTAAACCTCAGCACTTTCAGAACAAAATGTAAAACATTCTTCCATTGACCTCGCTTTCCCACAATAACACCACATAAAATAACAGAGCAAGGAAAAAAATAGGGAGAGCTTTATGAGTGCACTTTAATAAATCAATAGGGGGTTTAGATACCACAGTGGTAGCTGCTGTATAAATACCCAGACAGGAAGATCCTGTCCTGGAAAATTAGAATAGGCAATTCCTGAATCTGTTATTGTCCAGTTTTGCTTGAAGTAGGAGAATGTCTGTGTTATTTTTTCCCTGCTGGCAGAGAAAAGACTGGTGTCTAACTCTCAACTGGTATAAATAAATATATCTCTGTGTCACTGGTGTTAGCTTGGTCTATACCACCCGAGATGCTTGCCTGTGTGATCCAGCAAAGAGAAGAACCACAAGTTGCTTGTATTTCTGATTATAAACAGATATAGAAAGAGCACAGTAGAGTTGAAATGATCTTTCATGTCTGCATATAAGTAAAGAAAACAGGGGAAAATGGGCAAATGGTGTGAAAGATAGCCAAGTATTATTTCTGAATTTCACAGAAACACTCAGAGTTATTTTACACTCTTGATGATTATCCTTCTTTTACTGGTGCTTTTAGCATGTTACAGTGATATTCTTCATTATCCTCTTCTGAGGGAATACTGTGTATATAGCTAAATTAACTGGTTATGGGCTAAGACCTAGCTACTGATAAGCACATAAGGTCTGCAAAGCCCATCTCTTAGAGCACAGCAAACACACTGCATTTCTAATGCATCTCATCATGACCGTATGATGCCCTGTTTTAACTTTGCAAAGGAGAGGTGAAATGAACACCATCTACATATGCAGAGTCAGAAAAACAGCCGTTCCTTCAAAAGAGGGGTTAATAAATTCACACTTGATTAAGCTGAGGAGCAGGGATTCCAGGAAGGCAGTATGCTAAGGAAGACAAGTGAAGAGAAGGAAATGCAGAATGTGAAACCTGGAGGGTAGAATAGTGTGGAGAAGATCAAGGTTACATACAGGCAGGGCAGACTGGTGTGGGAAGGTCAAAAGCCAATTAAGAGCATGATGGTGTAAGGAACAGGTTTCTTGCAACTAAGTGGATGGTAATGTCAGGAAGGCACTAGGAGGATCACATTGGAAAGTAGAAGAGCAATAATAGTATGTGGCTGGGAAAGGAAGCTGTGAAGAATTGAATGTAATTGAAAGTAGAAATAGAGCTGCAATGAACAAAAGGGGGAAAGAGAAATGAAAATTAGACAGAAGATCTCTAGGAATGGATTAGCCAAAGTCCGTCTTTGCAGGCTGAAAGATGAAAGAACAGGAAAAGCTAGTCTGGGGCTTAATTGCCACTGTCATAGCTAATGAATTATTAACAAGTAAATTAAGAAATTGAGTAAATCCTTTCTCTGTCTCAGCCAGTTCCCACTTCTAACAGTCACCAGTGAAATGTAAAGCTCTTTTTACAATTCCTTTCCCTTCCCTTACGCAATGGCTGGCAGTGCACTGTGGTTTGATAGTTTCCTTTAGATTTGTTAGAACCTCTCCCATGGCTCTTTTTGGGTTAAATTCTCCCACCACAAACTTCCACACTATGAAGGACTCTCGATAAAGCTGTACTGATGACATATCCACAACAGTTGCTCCAGTCCTGCCATGGGCCAGCAGAGGCTTAATGGTCATCATCATTTCCATGGGTTTATTTGAAGATAGTGCCCTGAGACCAAGCTTAAAGATGTGAAGAACTGTGTACTACCCACAGACCACAATGCTGAATTTTGTTTTCTTGCTCAGAAAACTTCCCATCCAGATTATTCTGGAGCAAGGAAGGGACACACAACTAGGAGCCTGCTTTTAAAACTTTCACCACAAATTCATCTAGAACTGGCAAAAACCGACAAATTAATATATTAACCTTGTCACATCTTGAAATACAACCAGCATTTTTCTAACCTCAACTAGGGGCGTGGCATAGCCTTCTGTCTTTTGAGTAATGTTTCTACATCATTTTCCACCTAAAGGAAACAAAGACAGTCCTTTTCTTCACACCTTAAAGAAGGAAGTAAACGGGCACTTGCCAGGGTTTCAGGGCAGAAGAGGTGAGCAGACAATAGTTTCCTCCTCCCCCACTGTTACTGCACAAAGGACAAAGTCTTAGTCACATGATGTGAGAAGTCCTACGAGACTGAGAAATCCTGTCCCATCCCCTGTATGTCCAGCCATAATTTGGCTATTGGTCCTGCAGGACATTAAGAAAATAGATTACTGGATTAATTTTTTTAAATAGAAGGGAAAAGGGGAAAAAAAACCCACAAACCTTCTCTGATCTTTTTAGTTTCCAAAAAGGGATGTTTTTTTGTCTAAACACAAAAAACGTTCAAACAAAACAAACAACTTCTGTCTACAGTTTGTTTTGCTCATTTTAGTCGAAATTTACTTCTCATTGGTGTTTTCAATGCACATTTACCAATTATTTTTGGCTTAGCTGTGGGGTTGTATATCCCTGCTGCCATAAACCTGGTATATACATTACGTGCGTTTGGCAAATGTTTTGTGCTGAAAGAATGCACAGAAGATATCTTTCAACTGGTCCTTAAGATAATGCAGGCAGAAAAGAGAAATCTGCAGAATCTGTTGCACAAAGGCAACCAGAATACACCACAAAATAGATGCACAACAACATTTAGAGAATATGTTTAACATGAGGAGTTTCTGGTAGCAGCATAAATATGGACATAATTAACCTAGAGTAAAATCAGCACTCATGGACCAGCAGACACCGAAGGGAGGAATGAGACGATCTGCTGCTGCCCTGTTCAGCCTGCTGGGATCTGTTGCAGCTCATGAACGCTACGTGTTTTCTTCAAAAGGGGAGAACAGAGCCCTGAAGCAGTCACTATCTGATTATGCTGACCAGAAACAAAGCATTGCTGTTGTCAGCTCCAACTGTTTTGTATTTTGCTTTTCTCCTTGCCAGCTTTGCAAACAGCTGTTTGCTCTCCTCCCTGGTGTAAATCAGGAGTAACTTCAGTCAACACAGTGCCATTTCTCTGTCCATCATGTGGTAAAGATCTAATACATTCTTCCTCCGGGAGAGCAAAATGCAGCCAAGAGTATATGTTGGCCTTGTTTTCCTTGCTCTTACACCAGCGTGTGACTGTTAGCATAAGAGAGTTATTCTTTTTATGAGTGGCAATGCCCGTCTGGGAAGGAAGGCTCAGCCTCATGTGGCTGGGCCTTTTATGTAAGCACAGTACTATGAAAGTAAAGTGAAAAATGGAGTGGGCAGACATGGATTTAGAAATCCAAGATCTAGGAACACGCTTCTTGGATGTAACTTCAGTATCAATGAGACAACTGGTCCTGATTGTGGCTTTGGGGTTTAGCTGACAGTGGGACTGAGGAGGGGAATTCTGTGCTGAAAGTCAAGTAGGGTTGAGCTGACTGTGCTTCCAGACCCTCCTGCCAAGGGGCTCATCAGTGGGATCTGCTCATAGTCAACTGAAATGCCCACATCCTACAGCCCAGGTAAAGGTCTCTCAGACAACTGACAGTACTCTGCAGCTCTGGTAGGAAATTAACACCATATTAAGCTCTCTACATACTGCCATATGCGTTCAAATGTGTCTTTTGGCTTGGAAGACTTTAAAAATCTGAAGCTCGAAGTTCATAGTTACTTAACTGATTTCATGTCAAGGCATCCAGTCCAGCCTGGTATTTATCAGCCAGAAAACAGCATGGCTTCAGAAAATTTTCAGTCCAATTTCTGTCCAATGTCAACACTCATTTACAGCTATGTGAGGGAGGTCATCTCATCTCCCATGCATTAGCTATTATGCATATACATACAACTAGTGATAAGACTATAGGATGAAAAGACAACTGCTGGCTGACCAACTCAGCTAGACTTTCCACCATCCCTCCTGCTTCAGGGGCAACTGAAGTCCTAGCAGATTAGTGCACCAGCAGATCTAACTGTGGGTGATACGAACTGACTCCTGCTCTGTCACAAATATTATATCCTTGCACCTGCCTCTTTGCTGACCTCTTCTTGGTGGATGGGTGCCGGTGCTCCACCATCTCCATTGGGGGTGGGTTGGCAGCTCGCTGTGTGGAGTAGACACAAGAAGGGAGTGTTATCCCGGGTGTGGGCACTCCTGCACAATGGGTCGCTGTGGGCAGCAGTGGGCAGTAGACACTGGTGGAGACCTCAGCTCTCCCAGTACTGGGGACACTTGCTGCTCTCCTCAGGCATCACCATGCAGTGAAGAAATGCATTTCTCCACAGAGCAACACAATCATTTCTTAGTGGATCTAGAAGCTGCTCCTACAAAGAGCATGTTGCCATGGTCTGACTGGTACAGAAAAGTTCTCATCTTAGGCGTGGTTAAGAGATAAAGAAACAGGTAATGGGAGCACATAATGTATTTTTGCACTGGAGGGAATTTAGCAGATGATTTCCCCATGAGCCACACTGTGACTGCTGTCTTCCTGGTATCCACATGTAATCTGAAAAGGGAACAGCATTTGCAGGTGCTAAAAATTATTCAGGGTAGTCAAATCTAATACTTACTGCAAAGAATCACAGGATTATCTTGCAGTATTGTCTGACTGGGTAATAAAATGGCTGAGAAAATTTAATTTCTGCTAATGCATAGTAAAGCACATGTGGAAAAATAACCCTAACTATACATATTCAGTGATGGCTCCAAATAAGCTTTGTATCACTGTACTTCATTCATATATTCTGAATAGTATGTTCAATTCTGATCACACTGTCTTGAAAAGGATATAGTAGAGCTGCAAGAGGTAGAGAGAAGGTGACAAAGATGATCAAAGGCATAACACACCTCTAGAAAATGAAAATAAATGGTTATGGTGGATATAAAAAAGATCTATGGAATCAGGAAAGGTGTGAAGAAAGTGAAGAGGAGAAATAAATCACGTTTTCACAGTACAAGGAAATTATCAGACAGGAAATTTAAAAGATTTTTTTGCTTGTTTTTTGTTGTGTTTTTTTTTTTCTATGCTGCACATTGAACTGTGAAGCTCTGCTACAGAATTTTCCAGCAGTCAAAATAGTACATGAGTTCAAAGAAGAGATTATACATCCATGGAAGTCCACAGATTCAGCAGCTATTAAACACAGCAGCCCATCTGCAGTCACCAGCTCAGCAGTTCCTATACTGCTTAAAGATGGAAAGAAAAAGGTTGTTTCAGGGGATCAAGATGCCCTTTTTTCACACCCTTAGGCTGCACCCCTACACTCTTCTAGGCATGTCCTGTAGCTATCATTGGAAACAACGTTCTGATAAATGTTTGTCCTGATCTTACATCTCTATGTTACGGGGAAAAAATAAATATCTAACTAGACTAGTAGATTAAGTTAGCCTGGATCCTGCTTTTTTCTTTCTCACAGAAATCACCTCAGCAGACAGAAATCCTATGACCAATTGTAAATATAATTTGCATAAATGATCATACTTATTTGCATACAATTCCTTCCTTTGCTTCCTTCCCTTGGGGGGCTGACAATCTGTTCCTATTGCAGTAAGTTTGGGATTGGTTTACACCTGCCTCGGAATTATATAATTTCACTTCCTTTCCCTCTTATTTATTTCTTGCATTACATCATACTACTTTTGAGGCTGAACTGAATCCCCACATTACCACAGTTCTACTTTGCCTAGTGTCTCTTCACACTTTCCAAGAAAATTCATTATTATTGTTTGATGCATGTTTGAATAGTCTCTCTACTGTATAATGGCATCAACAGAAGGAATTAAGAATTCTTTACCTTTTGATATATATTAAAGCTTACTCTAACTCAAAACTGTAAAATACTTAGAGATGATGTACAAAACTGTTGGGTATAAGGAAATATCCTCTTGCTTACTCAATCCCTTCATTTTTTGCATTGTGTCAAAATGTCCCAAATCATAACTTTCAGGAAAATTAGATTGGCAGACACTTTAGGCAATTTAAACCACTTCTCCCTCAAAAATAAAACTTCCCATTTCAAGTGGAACAAATGTGCAAGCCACATCTTGCATTTCACTTTCTTTTAGTAAGAAAATGGGAAAAAAAAGAATTCTTTCTGATCAACCCAGCCTCTTTTCCAGTTTTGAGTTCAACTGCCAAATAAAACAAAACAAAGATTTTTTTAATGGAGCCCTACTAAGATCATTATGAACAGACTGTTACTGGTCTGTTTTTTGCTGTCCTTGGATGAGGAGGATCAGAGCACAGGTGCATCTTCTTTCCATCAAGATGTGGCTAGTCTTTCCTCTGTGATTGCTTCTGTCTTCCGCTCAGCATGATTTTAGATCTGTAACACCAAGATAGAAGCTGTCCTAAAAATCTGATAAAATCCCATAAAAGGTTGAATTTCAGATTGCAAACACTAAGATTACAGCTGCCTACATTTTCTTGCTGTACAGACCTATCAAGAAGCATTCACCAGGAATTGGGATACCAGCACTCAACCGAAGATTAAAAGCTTCTGTCATAGAAGACTTTTCTGGATCACTGCAGCTATATTTCGGTCATCAAACACCCATCATAGAGGAGATATAGTCATTTACAGGGGTGAGTACAATTAAAGAACACTTCAACCATAGGAACACAACTTTTTTGGCTTCTTTCCTGATGTGAAAAGATTATGTAGTTCATGTGACTTTCACACACTGTTAAAATTTGTCTGAGGATATTATGTGAGGCTGTAATTGAGGGATGGACTTTTATTAAATTATTGTTTATGTGTTCCCATTCATTGCCTCCCAATGATACCAGATGTGGGGCTCTGGGCCTGATTTTGTATTTTTTCAGAGCACGTGCAAGTGTCTCCAGTGAGACATTCCTCCACAAATAAGCATCCTGGGGAGTACATACCCAGAGCGGTTTCCCCTTGCACAAGTATTCAAGCATCAGTGCTGAGATGTATACTGGGGTCCCTTGTAAAAGACATACAAGAAAAAAGTTACTCGAAAGAAGAGAGTGAGACAGAATCTACTTCACAGGCAGCACAAGTGTGACACGAAGTCACTGGTCATATAGGTCGATGCAAATGTAGGGAGCAAATCCAATTTGGCTAATAGCCAACTGTATATTTTAACCACCAGGCAACCCCTTCACTCCCATTAGAGGGTACAGCCATCACCTCTGCAAAGCTAGAGTATCACTAGAAGCACTAAAAAGAGACCAGCTGAGCTTCCCTTCTGTTTCCTTGAGATGTGTGATGCTGTGAAAATACTACAGGCAGTGTGAGCTGGTGTACGAACCAGCACTAACAACACCATGAATTAAAACATGGCATTCATTTTAGCTCTTGTACTAGAAGCCATCACATAAAGAGGAAACCCACAATGATAAACGAACTCCCTCTGTGTAAATTACCGTGGCAGGCAAACAGAATATTAAAATGTGATAGCAGTTTGGGACAGCATGGTCAAAATGGGACAATATCTGGTCAGGTATGGTACCATCCATGTGAACCATAGTCTCATTTTCAGGTCATCTTCAATCTGTGCTGCATATCTTCTGCTTGGTGTTATTAGTTCATGATAATCACACTCTCTGCAGTTCCTTTACTGCTATTATAAAAATGCTTTTATGTTGGGTAGATGTGTTATTTATTATGTGCTAAGAGGAAATGAAGTTGGTAGTTCTGAATGTTGAACAGCAGTTGGAGCTGAGCTGCGCAGTTCCAGGTCCCAAGAACTCTGTCTCCTGTTTCATAATAATAATAGTGATTTATTCCCTGTGCTATTAAGCTGTTTGAATGACTCCATTCAGATCTGGGGCCAGCATTTTATTTCTGTCATCTAAGCTGAAGCTGTAATAGCAAAGGCTTGCTTGCTTGCTTCCTTCCCTCGTTCCTTCCTTTCTCTTTCTCTCTCCCCTCCCATGTTAAATGAGGCAATATCTCCCGTTGTTACATGAAACTATTCCCACATTTGCACTGCACTGAACCCTACCAACATGCAATGCTGCCCCTAACCACACTGCTTCAAATTCTTCTTATTTATATGCCTGCGAAAGGATACACTAATGTGATCCTGCCTATCATCCCGTAATCCTGGACAGACCATTTTGTACATGTTCTCCAATGGCTGAAAAGAACTTTTGGGTCAAACATTTATGCATTTCTAAATCTAAAAGCTAAAAACCCCCTCAAAATCAAAACAAACTCCTTTGATTTTGTCAAAAGGGTGTTTTACTTTGTTTTCGCCTTCACCCATGATGTAAAACACTCATGCTCACATTTGAGTGACTTTGTACTTTGCATAAGCTTCAGCTCATCTTAACTTCAGACACAGGATTCAGTTGACAGGTTAAACGAATCTGTGTCTCTGTACATAAATAAGTTCCTGTTTCAGTAAGCAGTGGTCTGGGGTTACATTTGGCTGCCCCGACTCCATGAGAAGGATCTCACAGTGATGTCTGGAGATGTAAATGGGACAGTTTCCCCTTTTATAAAGAGTATTTTCTCCATAGCAGAGGAATAGTGATTACCTCATTCTTTCAATGTATATGCCACCAACCGTGCAATGAAATTCCTTAAATTATGATAAAATTGCTCATTTCCTGAAGTGAACACAACAAACTAACAGACACAGTAATTTTTAGTAGATTTGGATTCAATTCAATTTTCCAGATGTTCGCCTGTAATCAGCTTAGGAGCTCAAATCTCAGAAGGGTGCTATTCACACAACAGCTGTTGCAAATTTTTCTTTTGAATCACACCAATCTAGGAGTGGATTTGTTTACAGGCTGCCTCAGTGTTACATGAGGAACTGAATGATTATATTAAAAAAAATTCTCAAAAATGTTCTGACCATTTACGCAGTTTTGCCTTTATTATATTATAGCTCTATTTTAAAGTAATTTTCCTCATGGATTAGTAAATTTACTTTTCTTCACCAGTCAGTGAATTTTGCCATTGAATTTAATTTTAAAAAACATTTTTTTTAAGCCAGCTTCCTAATAGGTATGCATTGGAAGGAAACAATAGTCATTGAAGCTGTATTTGGAGTCTGTTGTCATAAGTATTTGCATAAGCTATTTTGCTTCAAATGGTATAATTAACAGACTCACTCAGTCCAGCAAAGACTATTACAGCCTTAAGTCTGACTATGTATAATTCACACCTTAAATTGTCACCCGATCAGACCCAGTAACCTTTATCTGACTTTACAAGAAAAAAAACACAAACCACCATTCAGCTCTTCTCTTGATAATTTATTCCAGTGGTTAGCTAACCGTGTCCAACCTTGTATTTGACTTCTGGTGTGTTGTAAATATGCTTTTTTTTCTTAAGCCTGGACTTACTTGACTGAAGTGGCCATCTAACCTCCCTTAGCTCATCGACTTCATGTAGCTGAGAACTACATAATTTATGGGTGTTTATTATTATGTGCATAAGTTATGTCTAATTTTTACTGTCTCAATGTGGGTCATCTGAGCTCCATCTATAGTCAATGGAGAGAAAGGTAGAGTGACTTATTCTCAGATTTAAATATGTCTCTTTGAATTTATTCCTTTGGATTTTCTTGCGTATGTCCCCTGGTCATAGAAGGTGTCTCAACTCAGGTCCAACTGTCTTCAGACAGCATGTAGCTGGATGGATGAGTTTAATTCCTACTCAGATTTGTATGACTCAGACTTGCAACTTTTAACTCTTCAATTCTTACCCTAGCTGGAAATTAACACCTCCAGGTTTCCAAATCCAAGCTCTGAGAACAGTAGATACCTGAAAGTAGTCCTCTATGCTACTATGCTGGGCAAATAGCTTGTATGGAAAGATGGACATGACTGTAGCTGGCAAATTGTCATGTTTGGTACCAACCTCTGATTTACAGGGATCTCTCTACTGAGGATTTAAAACTAAAAGTCTAGTTAAATGTCTAGCTAAATGATTGTTAACTTTTTTTTTTTTAAGGAAGAAATATGTGACACTTTTGGATACACAAGGAAAATGTCACATAGCTCCTGTTAATGGAGTAATCTAAGCAATTAATCATGCAAATTCACATGTTAGGTACAGAAACTTTGTACTAGGCAATAAAGATGTTTTAGTGTTAGATGTTCTTATGAGACATTAATGAAGTTATGGTGCATTTTTCAAGCTGTCTGCAAGGTTGATACTTGACAATATTGAGTGTTCTAATGCAAGCATCATATTAATTGACAGACAAAAGTAAATTAAGTAGAATGTGAAGTCCAGAACCAGGGGATTGATTGGAAAGACGTGTATACAGAGAGAAAAGCTCAACAACCTGACTTATACAATATCTGTAATTCATCTTTTTACTAAGCCAAAGATGTGGGGAATATGATTTATAATTTATAGTGAATTATTCAGATTTGTTGACGTCTTTACTATTTATATTATTTAAAGACTGTGCAATGTGGTAACAAAAAAGGTTAAATTTTTATTGTGTAGGTTTTACCATGTCAGTGTAGTGTTTCTTCTAATATCTTTCCAAATTTTCATGAGACTCTTTGGAAGGGTGAATCTCATTGAAGAAGAAGTATTTAACAGACCCATCTTATCTGCTCAAACAAGGCCAGTCTTTTCTCGCATTTCAAGGCAGTGCGCACTAAGTTCTCCTAACACATCTAAACATAACAATGGCTTTGTTACTTTTACAGGACACTTTTCCTGTTTTACAAGTTATGTTTTTGAAAGTTCTAACCTGTTGCTCGCTTCCTTCTGCTGTGTGGAATGATCTAGACTTTTCTTAACCATTTTTTTATTCTGTCCTTCTGACTTACTGTTCATCTAGACAGCATCTTTTGTTCTGTACTATCAGTACCACAGAAATTTGGTAAAGGA
This sequence comes from Tringa tobata, assembly GCA_033628505.1. Classification (NCBI taxonomy): domain Eukaryota; kingdom Metazoa; phylum Chordata; class Aves; order Charadriiformes; family Scolopacidae; genus Tringa; species Tringa tobata. Next base: position 3,863,782 of record JAHREE010000124.1, read on the forward strand.
CAAACACCTCCTGCTTTTAAATGGATGTTTCTGAAAAATCCTCATACATAGGATAATACACACATACTTTTACACACATGTATGTTAAACTAAGAAAACTTTAGAGAACAAAGCTGCAGCTGGTAGTAAAATTCCCCAGTGTATTCATAAGGGGATTGAGACTAGAAAAAAAACTACGTTATCAACAAGGACTGCTGTTATATGATGGAAAGGGGCTTGGTGAGCACCTCTGCCAGCTCCCTTGGTTTGGGTGGATCCCAGCCAGCCCCATAGACCTGTGTGCCTAAGAGATGTTGCAGGTCCCTCACCATTTTCCCTTGGAATATGGGGGCTTCAAAACACTCCCTAATATACAGCGTTACCCTACTGCATCACCTTTCTTACCTATCCATTCTGAAGAGGTCCCAGTTAACTGGAGGTTAACAAATGTGACACCCATCTACAAGAAGGGCCACAAGGAAGATCCCAGAAACTACAGGCCAGTCGGTCTGACTTGGTGCCAGGGAAGGGTATGAAGCAGACCATCTCAAGTGCCATCATGCACCACCTACAGGACAAAGAGGTGATCAGGCTAAGTCAGCATTGCTTTAGGAAAGTCAGGTCCTGCTTGACTAAGCTGTTGTCCTTCTATAACAAGGTGACCTACTTAGTGGGTGAGGGAAAGTCTGTGGATGATGTCTAGCTAGAGCTTAGTAAAGCCTTTTACACGGTTTCCCACAGCATTCTCCTTTGGAAACTGGCTGCTCATGGCCTGGACAGGTATACTCTTCACTGCGTAAAAAAATGGTTGGATGGCCGACCCCAAAGGGTTGTGGTGAATGGAGTTAGATCCAGTTGGCAGCCAATCACAAGTGGTATTCCCCAGTGCTCATTACTGGGGCCAGTTATATTTCATAACTTTATCAATAGGTGAGGATGGGGATGAGGTGATCAAGTGCACCCTCAGTAAGTTTGCAGATGACACCAAGTTGGGCAGGAGAGTTCATCTGCTTGAAGGTAGGAAGGCTCTAGAGAGGAATCTGGCCAGGCTGGCTAGATGGGCCAAGGCCAGTGGTATGAGGTTCAACCAGGCCAAATGCAGGGTCCTGCATTTGGGTCACATCAACCCCATGAACACAACAGAATTGAGGAAGAGTGACTGGAAAGTTGCCTGGTGGAAAAGGACCTGGAATGTGAGACAGCATTGTGCCCCAGGTAGCCAAGAAGGCCAATAGTATCCTGACCTGTATCAGGAATAGTGTGGCCAGTAGAACTCAGGAAGTGATTGTTGGGAAGTGATTGACATGGGTGAGGTCCCATGTCAAATACTGTGTTCAATTTTGGGTCCCTTACAACAGGAAAGACATTAAGGTGCTGTAGCGTACGCAGAGAAGGGCAACGGAGCTGGTGAGGAGTCTGGAGCACAAGTCTTGTGAGGAGCGGCTGAGGGAGCTGGGGGTGTTCAGCCTGGAGAAAAGGAGGCTGAGGGGAGACCTTCTTACTCTCTCCAACTCCCTGAAAGGAGGGTGTAGCCAGGGGGGGTCGGTCTCTTCTCCCAAGGAACAGGCAATAGGATGGTAGGAAATGGTTTCAAGTTGCACCAGGCAAGATTTAGTTGGGATATTAGGAAAAGTTTCTTCTCCAAAATAGTTATCAAGCATTGGAATAGACTGCCCAGAGAAGTGGTGCAGTCTCCATCCCTGGCAGTATTTCAAAGACATATTGATGTGGTGCTGAGGGACGTGGTTTAGTGGTGGACTTGGCAGTGCTGGATTAATGGTTGGACCTGATGATCTTAATGGTCTTGTCCAATCTCAGTGACTCTGTGATTGCAATTAATTTTCACTTGGAGAAGTTTTCATCGTTGAGGATTTTGGTTACTGTTGTTGTTTTAATTTTTAACACGTGTGTGCATAGAAGTAAGTGGAGTCTCCTTTAAAAAGCACTGGAGTAATTAAATGAGACTAACTTCATGAATGTTATCATATGCACTGTGATTGCTGGGTACTGAAGTTCTGTCTTCCTTTAATAATTTGGTGAGATAAAGGGATGTTAAGCTGAATATGATGTATTCAATGCAACAGGAAGCAACTAGAACAACCCAAACTCATCCAACTGATAAAGAAAGTGGTACGGCTTGTGTAATACACATGTTGAACTCACACCACATTCCCTTAATTCAAAAAAATCTGTCTGGAGACATCGACACTGAAGTAGCTTAGTTTCATTCAGATGTGATATAGATGACACACATATCCATTTGTGGTTACTGGCGAAGACCCATTACAGCTGCTATGATGTGCCTATGCTTCACAAGAGGAGAGATTTCTGAGAAAGAGCTGTCTTATGCTCTTTTTCCTTCTTTCCCCTTTCTTCGCTCATCCCCCTTCTTCTTCTACTTCTCTAAACCTCTTTCTCCATTTCCATCGTCAGGTCTGCTCACTTTTTCTTATGTTCAAAGTTAATCAATTTTCCTTTTCCCCCATATATTCTGCCAGACTAACATCTTTGCTAAAGAACGTTCCCAAATTTTCTTTCCTTGAATTCTGACCCTGCAGCTCTTCTTCCCACTCCATATCCTGACCTTGTTCACAGCCCGGCTCCCTGTCTTATTGTATTTGCTTTCTGTGCTGCAGAATGACCATTCCAATTTTAAACAAACAGTATTATTTTCACAATTCAGATGTTGCTCAGGTAATGAACGTTAAGTACGCAGGCTGTGATTACAGTCAGTGTCTTCCCTTCCCCTGATTAAATGTTGGAAATGAATGGACATAAATGAACACTTTTTGACTATACAAAGCCATGTTAAAAACACTGATTTATTGAAGACCAAACTGCTTTGTTTGAAAGATTTGGGGTTTGACAGTCTTTTGCTGCATCCCACTTAATGTTTCTGCCAGACTACGTGCAAAATCCTGGCGGAGAGCCACAAAACCAGGAATCATTCTTTCTGGTATTTTTTGCTCTGTGGCAGGTCTGCTGAATGGTGACATATCCTGAAACCCAATTTTTTTCAACATGGGAAGAACCTGTGACAATGCACTCCTACCCTAAAGGTCTTCACCCCCAAGTTTCTAATAATGAGATCCAGTCAGTCAAATATGTACACCCACTGAGGTCCCAAGTCCTAGACAGTCTCCCTCAAGACATTTCATTATCTAAAACTCAATTTCTGTCATGCTCAAAATCCAAATAGTCAAAATTTGCCTCAGAATATAAATCTTGCCACCTCTGGTGTCTCCTCATTTAACATGACTTGTGTTACATGAACAAAATGATTATTTTGCCCATATGGTTGATGTGCAGTTACCATCTACAACAGCAACTGAGTGGTTTGTGGATGTAATTTAAGAGCTGAATTGAAAAATCTCTGACATGAATGAAAGTCAAACTCTGATAGACATCAACAGTGTTTTTTTTTGGTCCCCCTTTTTTTTTTTTCTGGATCAAATTAATATCCTGTTCATTCACTAAAAAGAGGTGGCAAAATTTTCAGGATTCCTCAGCATATAAATTCACTTGAAAATCAGACAGGGTGGTATTTAATGAGCAGCTGGGAAAGGGAAATATTAGTCTAATGTTATAGACTCATAATCTTCCTCAAAGAACTAGTAAATAATTCCATCTCTCGGTTTCTCATTGTGAAATAGGGATAGTGACGCTTCCCTTACTAAGATAGGGAGAATGGCAGTTCAGAGAAAAAATATTATTTTTTAAATGGGTTAGGTAGGTATTTTGGGTAGGCTAAAACCCAGCTATGAGGTCTAACCCTTATCTGTAAGTGCTATCACAATTTTTTTCAGGGATTTTTTTCCCATCTGTTTGTTCAAATAGGAGACTATTTCTTTGCACAAACTGACCACCAGAAACCCTTTATACAACTGCTGATTCTCAAAGATAGTGTTATAAAATATAAATAAATTGTCATATCATTCCAGAAAAGCCTGCATTTTTGATAGGAGTAACTTCCATGAGAAATCAGAGCAGAAGGGAGATGTATGTAATATATTTCTCAGTATTAATAACTGCTTCTTCTGATTATACATAACAAAAGAGATTTTAATCACCCTGGTAATCTTTCTTTTTGAAATGAACATCTCTTATTAATCTTCGGACAAAACTGAATCAAATGAAGGTAAAATCTAGAATATAAAAATGCCACCAGAATTCTATTTAAAACAATAAGGATCCTTCTTGAAACTATCATATTAAAGTTTCTAGTTGCTTATTTCTTTTTACAGGAATTCCCTATTTTATGCCTTGAATAGCATTTCCCTAAATAAAATTGCACCATGCAAGGTGCCATTATGATTTCCAACATTCATTTCCAGAGGGGCTCTTACTAGTCCATAGCTATAACTATGATGAAAAGGGGCTGTGGACAGCCCGTTGCAACAATGTCATCTCCTCATCTATCAACCCAGCAGATTATATGAGTAGCATCTCCTTAGAATAGAAACTCAGAGATATAATAATCAATGAAGTCTTGCATCCTGACTGCCCACACGAATCCATTGCTATAAAAATGCCAAATTGTTACTGCTGTACAAAGTCTACGGAATTGTAGTCAGCACAGCTAAGACCAGGAAGAAAGACATTAAGGACTGACTGACTATTTGGGTGATAATGTCTATTTTTAGAGTAATATGTCTCATTATAGCATATGTTTTGGAATGTTCTGATCATTTTATGCTGTCATTTCACAATGCAGGAGCTTTAGGGGCCAAATCAGGACCAGAAGGACCTGTGTCCTTTCCACATTCCTTTTCCCTCCTTTGATTCAAGCCAACTATTGACAGTACGTGAATTTGAGATGGATCAGGAAACTAAGCTTTCTCCCTCTGGTTCTGAAGGACAATTTTTGATTACCATGTTATTGTTGTTTGTAAGACTGAGGATTTTTAACCCAGATCAGTTTCTTCCTGCAACGTGAGTGTAGAAACAAGCAGTCAAATGCAGAAAGAAGCAGCTGTAACTCCTTAGTTGGATATTCCCTCCAGACATCTCTAATCAAAACCCCACAGAATGTAGAATTTGGTCTGTTCTTAATCAGCCTAAGATTGAGCTTGTTCTCTGTGGGCTCCTGTCACTCTTCAGTGACTCCGAAAGAGATGAAGGACAACTAGGGTCTTAATTTAGCAATGGCTGTTGAGGACCTTAATGAGGTGAGATGAGATTAATCCGGCCCGCAGGCACTGATATCAGAGACACCAAAGGTTTTCCAGCTACCCGGATTCTGCAACCAGGATTACAAGGGTTGGACAGAGGTAGATTAATTAGCAGTATAATGCAGATAACAACATTCATACATTGGAAGGTTTCAGGCTCTTCAAATCACTGCATTGTTTCCATAGAGAGGACAGTTAAGGGCATAGTAGGTAACATAATTAGGAACTTATCATAAGAGCAAGCTCAGGCCTGTGGTACACTTATTGTTATAAATATGCCTTATATTTCATCCTGGTATTTCTGAAAACCCATAGATCTGCTTCTGCTATCTAAACGAACCAAGTGAAAGAGATTACAAAATTTCACCCAAGCGTGCCAAGCTCTGTGAAAAAAGTTCTCTTACATATTAACTACATTGTTCACCTTTTGTGTATTCTAAAGCACTGCATACCTTTCAGCACATGAAGTGATACTAGAAGTAAGTTAGGTGATGATCCAAGATTCCATCCTATGTCAACCCTTAATTTGAATTAGTCTTAAGATTCCATAATTTTCTGAATGGCCTGATCCAGCCCTCTCTTTCAGCAGGAACTGCAGTATATGCCCCACAGCACTGCCCATTGCTGTTGAGGGCTGTAGCAATTTGCATTAGCATGGCACGTATAGTCCTCGGAGATACAAATGTGGCCTGCAGTGTTTTGGCTGCAAAGCTGTTTTCAGACCAATACCTCATTCCTCGACCCACACTGCCTTTCATAAGGAGCAAAATATTAGAAGGCATTTCAGACCCAGCTTCACAGTCTAACATCAGAGAAGAATATTTAAAATGTCTAGGAAAGGCTTTTGTCCATACTCTGAGGTCAGGTTTTGAAATCTTTGCAAACTCTCTCTCCAGGGATGCTGTGTAGAGAGAGCCAACCTTTCAGTCACCCTTGAATGCACTTTGAAAAAGCAGCTGCTTTTACTGTAAGCATGTTATTAATGGTCTCTTTTCAAAAGCAGAGATAGTACCCTGGAAAACGTTCTATTGATTTTTTCCCTTTCCCTGTCCCTGTTTCAATCACACTCGTTTCAATGGCTTTCATTTTTAGCAACAACAAGAGATTCTTCGAAGAAAAGTGATGTCTAGATGTGGCCTTAAATAAAATCACTGCTCAATTTAAGCTCTGAAAAATACTATTGATATTTTAATAGAAGATTGGAGAACCAATTGCTGGCTCAATAATAGTTACAAGGAGTTTATACATAGGAATCACGCACAAGGATCATTTTATTTCTCTAACTGTACATGTTAACAGAAAACAGCAGCCTGAATCTTGACTCACTTGATTATTACATGTCAAGGATCTCAGGAGCATGGAAATATTTCATTCTAATTTTCTGAAGTGGAAATGTGCGCTGAGATACCTGTGCCCAGAGTTCAGAATACAGAACTGCAAAGAATATACTACCATATATTTCTATGTAACAATATTCATGCAGAAGATTCTGAAAATAAGAAACTGGACACATCTGGAAATATAATTTCGCTTCTTAATTTGGTTACAGTTGTTGTTAGAATCACAAGTGAAAATTAATTGCAATCACAGAATCACTCGATGATCACTTTAAGACCATCGCATCAAACCATAAACCTAACACTGCCAAGTCCACCACTAAACTATGTCCCTCAGCAACACTTCTACATGTCTTTTAAATACTGCCAGGGATGATGATTCCACTGCTTCCCTGGGGAGCCTGTTCCAATGCTCAACAACCATTTTCGAGATTAAATTTTTCCTAACAACCAATATAAACCTTGCTGGATGTGGCTTGAAGCCATTTCCTAAATTCTTACTACCTGTTACTTGGGAGACTAACACTCACCTCACTACATCCTCCTTTCAGGGAGTTGTAGAGAACGAGTAGGTCTCCCCTCAGCCTTCTTTTCTCCAGGCTGAGCAACACCAGTTCCTTCAGCTGCTCCTCACAAGATTTGTGCTCTAGACCCCTCACTGGCTTCAACTCACTCCAGCACTTCAATATTTTTTGGACACAGCACTCAAAGTGGCACCTCATTAGTACAGGGGGACAATTACATGCCTAGTCCTGCTGCTGGCCCCACTATTTGTGATGTGGGACAGGATGCTCTTGGCCTTCTTGGTCACTTCGGCACGCTGCTGGCTCATAGTCAGCCAACTGTTAATCAACAGCACCATGTCCTTTTCTGCCCGGCAGCTCTCCAGCCACTCTGTCCCAGCATTCAAGGAGTTGATGTGGCCCAAATGCAGAACCTGGCACTTGGCCTTGTTGAATCTCGTACCATTGGCCTTGGCCCATTGATCCAGCCTGTCCAGATCCCTCTGTAGAGCCTTCCTACCCTCAAGCAGATGAACGCTTCTGCTCAACTTGATGTCATCTGCAACCTTACTGAGGGTGCACTTGATCCCCTCATCCAGGTCATTGATAGAGATACTGAAGAGAACCAGCACCAGTACTGAACTTTGGAGAAGACCACTTGTGACTGGCTGCACTCTTTGCAGCCAGCCATCCAGCCAGTTTTTTACCCAGTGAAGAGTATACCTGTCACCATTTCTCATACCCTCACCATTTCTCCTTGAATTATGAGGGCTTCATTATGCTCTCTGTCTCTGTCCTCCAGCTCAGGAATCTGGGAATCCCAAGCACAACTGCTCTTACTATTAAAGAATGAAGCAAAGAAGGCATTAAGTATCTCAGCCTTTTCCTCATCCTTTGTCACTGGTTTTCCCCCTGCATCCAACAGAGAATAGAGATTCTCCTTAGTCCTCCTTTGTACCTAATGTATTTATAAAAATGTTTTATTGCCTTTTACGGCAGTAGCCAGATGAAGTTCTAGTTGGGCTTCGGCCTCTATCACTTTCTCTCTGCATAAACTCATGACCTCCTTCCAGTCCTTCTGAGTTTCCTGCTCCTTATTCCAAAGATCATAAACTCTACTTTTTTTTTCCTCAGTTCCAGCCAAACTCTGTGTTCAACCAGGCCAGTTTTCTTCCCAAACTGCTCATCTTTCAGCACATGGGGATGTCCTGCTCCTGCGCCTTTAAAATTTCCTTCCTGAAGAATGTCCAACCTTCCTGGACTCATTTTCCCTTCAGGGCTGCCTCCCAAAGGACTCTGTCAACCAGCCTCTCAAACAGGCCAAAGTCTGTCCTCCAGAAGTCCAAGGTGACAGTTCCTCTAACCTCCCTCCTCACTTCTCTGAGGACTGAATTGCTTATAGCACATGTAGAGTGTCAAGAATATATTTTCTAAACATTTTTGCTTGTGACCAATAAAGAAGTAACGACCGGTGATTTGGAAACTTCCAAACAGAGGTTGCAAATGACACAGCAACCATACTGAACTATCATGTGTGCTACATTAACACCTAGGGTGAGATTGGTGATGTCAACTACCATGACTGAGTCTCAGAGCAACTGATGCTTTATATCCTGAGCTCCAGGACCTGTGGGATCTTGTGAGAGGTTCTGCAGGAAGGATAGGGGCATAGGTATGGGTAGAAAGGCAAAGCAAGGCAAAGTGGTGTTGCAGCTGTGGAAAGAAGCTTGAGAATATATCATAAATGCACTTAATTTTTAATCCCAAAATCCATATGAAAGAAGATAAATATTTTTTGATGCTTTAAGGAAACATCTGACTTCCAAGGATTCATCACTTTTTAATGGTGGTAACCGAAAGACTCTACCTGTAAGTAAATGGTATAATTTTTCAGAGACAGTGAGTCAAGAAAATAACTATCATATAGTAGAAGCTGTAAGTTATGAGCCAGAAGCACAACTTCCACCTATTGGACCAGAAGCACAATTATATTATGCATAAAATTTGCACAGCATTTCTCATAATACTCGTTTGATAAATTCTTTGGTTCCGTACCATCGGTTGTGTTGCACTGAACACTGAAAATTGAAGTTCTAAGTTGGAAGACAAGACACAAATTTAGGTATAGGTAACTGCCTTAAAATGCTGGCTTGACTTTCCAAACTGTTTTTAACCAAGAATATTGATTTCTCCTTTCATGGGTAGGGAAAACATCAACCAGCTGAAAAAAACCTTCCATGAAATGTAGTCTTTGTGCTTTCAACCCTTTACCCATAAAGACTTAGATATTTATCTGATGGCTGCTTGCCTTCTTTAACAGGCTATGGTTACTAGTGGGAGCTTCGACAGGAGAGCCGTTACATTTTTATTTCAATGCTATGTCCTACATCAAACTTGGCAATAAGAGAAAGTGCTCTATAGGATATTACTCCCCCATGGTTTCTTCCTTCACACATTGACATTTTTTACATGTCAACAATGCTCAAGTGAAGGTATCTTGTTTTTTTTTAAAAAAAAAAAAAAAAAAAGAGACCAAGAAACCCAGAATGACAAAGAGGAAGGAAAAAGTAGGCAGGGGGGATGGCAAATAAAACAAGCTCAGGCATCTTTTGATCACAGTGAGTAATTCAGGTGTTCTCCATTGCTTTAATGTCAAGATCAGTTTATGAGAAATTGATTCAAATGTAGTATGTAAAGCAGGAATACGGATGTTACATAGCCTGACACAGGTATGAAAATACAGTTCATTAGCAATATTCATATTTAAAGCCCCTTTCCTTTGCTTTCAGTATGCGCTTGCCATCTAGGTCACACCTCACATTTGTTCCCTGACTTCACTCATGACCACATATGTCCACACCTGTACACTGACATTGTTCTCAACTGTTTACTTTCTCCTATCAAAACTGATGTTGAAGTCCATTCTTTAGTTATTAGAATTTTAATTAGATATACATCATCTTTGAAATGTGATCCTTGAAATGTTCATGCCTTGAGAAATGTTCCTTTTCCATTCTGTTTTCATATTTTCATCTGAAAAGGCAATATAAAACTAAAAAAGGCAGAAAGTCAGCTGATATTCTTTGTTATGTATCTTAATATAATGGGATTTTTTCCATATCTGCACAGAATCATTGGTTTGTGTTAAGATTTTGGTCCTTAATGAACTCCTCACACTGTCCTACAGAAATTCTATGAAGCTTATTGTTTCCATCTTACAATTCTATATCTGATTATGCTTCCCAAAATATACTACCTTGCATGTGTCTCCACTGAATTTAAATTTCTTTAATTTTCAAATAATTTTCCTAATATATCCAGGTCATTTTGAATGACCAAAACACTTTAAGACTTTCCCATCTGTCTCTGATGATTTATGTCATATTTTATGCCACCATACACACCATTTTTACCAGGAATATCAGAGCAGAACTCAATTTCCTGTGCATTTCCATTTTTGCTGTAAGTTGTTGATAAGTATGCTATAGTAGCTTCATATTGTGGTTTTGATTAAATAATTTCTAGTCTTGGCTTAAACAGAAGCCTTTTGATCATGATGAGCTGTATAGCTCACTTGGATTTCTTTGTGGAGATGGAGAGATAGATATAGTTATCAGTCCTGTTTGTTACCCATTACTTTTTCAAGTGTAACAATATATCAATTATTTTCTTGTTCCTCAAATGAGGATGTTTTGTGTTTGCTTACGTTAAGTAGCACATCAGGCTCAATTTGTTCAAAAGAATGTCATAATGTAAGTTGAGTTAAACTACAGTACAAAATTTTGTCATAGCCTGTATTTAAGTGATTGTAATCCCCCATTTCCTCCCCCATCCTGATTGATTGTTATCTCATCTCTTCTATTATTATCTTAATTGTTCTATCAGATGGCAGTTTTGTGCACTGTTATTGTTGCCATCCTTTCTGCTAATAAAAATGAGAAAAATATGTCTCTCTTCATCTCCTCCATTGTTTTGCTAGTACAGCGCTGTCTCTAATATATTTTGTACTACTTTCACCATTTCTGTCCTTCTTTATTCTGTTTGATATATGAAACATTACTTAGCCATGAATATAATGACTGTGTTTTCCATCATGTGGTTCATAAATTCCACCATGGGACCCCAATTCACATTTATATCTTAAATCTTAAATAAAAATTCATTTTATCTGACTAGATCAGCAGCTGGCTTCTTGAGAACCATTATACTCTCTGGTCTTAAAAAAAAAACACTCAGAACTTTCAGAAAATCACAAAATTGGTATTAAGAGTAGCTGTGTGATCAGATACAGAATAATCTACAAGCTGTGGTTGTACAAGCTATGTAACCCTGGCTGGAGAGACTTAGAGAAAACAGCTTTTCTATAGGTATAGGAACTGTCTGGGTTACTTTAAGGTTCGCTAAAGGAGTAGTCTCTTTGATAATGTACAGTTTAATACTCTCCTCCCTACTGAAGTAAACTGTTTGATATTTCCTAAAGTTAAATGTAAGAGACAAGAAAGAAAGCGAGTCTCAGCTGTTACTAGATTCCACATCTTCCAAAAAAATGAGTAACTTCTGCAAACACACTTCTAGGTCAGCAATGGTTTCTGCATTGTAAGACAGATCAGGGAACAGGCCATTGCTTCATGAAACAGATTCTCAGCACTAATCTCTCAGAAAACCTCATAAATCGGCATAACAAAGTAGTCATGGAGAAGGGTGAATTTTGAAATTTATGGGAATGGGGTGGTGAGGCTCTAACGGCGACATCCAAGGACAGAGATCAGTTTCTGGTAAAAATGCTTCTTTTCTCTTTTTCTAACTTGGCTGCCAATTTTACAATCCAAAACTTAATTCTGCACTTTACCACAACAGGCTCAATTTCCTCTGCTCTTTAAATCTCGTTTAGTTGTTTAAAGAGTACATGACAGAAACTGTCCTGTGTCTCCTCAGAAAGCAGTGAATGAGTGTACAGCACTGAGACATGATACTTACTGAGCCTCTACCATTCACAACACATTTTGAAACTCTCAAATTAGGATGGCAAGTCACAGCTGCAAGGATGAACTTGAGAACTGGTGACAGCAAGTGCCAGAACTGTAGAGAGCTGGTGCCTTCAACAGATGAATACAACTCTCTGAAGTCAACCGGATGATTTAGACACATTATAGTAATTTCTTCTATTGTTCTGACCAGACTTTTTTTCCCTGCCTTTCAATAGGAAGTGACTTTTTGCCTGATGACATGTCCTATTTCCTTCACATAACACTGCAATTTCTTCCATTTCATACAGTTCAACAGTATGTTTGCTTAAAAAGTGCTCAGCTCTTCAGAAAACCTGTCTTCTCTTTGGTTTTTGACTACATCTTCTAAGAAAAATCTTTGATCCACTTAGATTTTGTTCACCTACAATTTATGGGCATAAGCTCAGCTGTAAATTGATCAGTGTAACTATAGTCTGTGGGTAGACTAATCTAAATTAGAGTGTCTGTATTGACTACAATTGCTTCTTTACTTCACCTGAGCACCTCCCTGAATATTTCAATTCAACAGATTTATGTCAGCGAAGGCATCTGCCACCTGGGCAAAGTATTCCATTCAGATTAAAATTCTCTGTGTGCTCCAAGTTCCTTAGGACCTGTGGAAGAGTTTTCTTTTTATTTCCGTATTCTTTGGCAGCTCCCTTTGGTGTTTGAAAAATATGTAAATGAGATACTGTCTTTCTAATCATTGGCATAAATAATAAGTGCTGCTGAACTTATTTGAGTGCAATGATTTAGGAATGGTGAGTTGTCGAACAAATGTGATAGTTCTTGGTTTGGTTTACACATCATCACCAGTGGGTCTGTTCTTCCCAGATACCAGGAAAATCAATCGTGTAGTTTTATGACCACTTTTTGCTACAAGTTACAAGTAACCTGAGGGTACTCCTAGGCCTTAATTTTCCTGACCTCCTGCTCCCAATTGGTCTCTCATCACAGGGCATCCCTGCTCTGACACAACTAACAGCACGTGTTTCATTCAGCCATTAGCAGTTCAAACAAAATGCTCTTCTATGAGAAAACTGGATGGTTTCATTTTATATCAGTTATTTCCTCAAGGCATTAAAGCTCCTTCAAAGTTCTTCATGTGAACCAGAATTTTTCAATCTTGTAGTTGCCAGTGACACAAAGAAATTATTCCATAGCTTTGCAAAAAAAGCCATCTCCCAATGAAGGGAAGTCTTGTAGTCCTGAAATATAAAATCTATCACCTAGAAAATATTTAAAGCATTTAATTTAACTTTTTACCCCAGGGACTGAAAAAGTAGTTCAATCCAGTTGTAATACAATAGCTACTGGCACAGGGGGGAAGGCATCTCATTGCCAGAATGAAGGAGGATAGGAAGAAATGCAAGAGCAAAGCTCCTGAGGGCTGGCCTTGCTTAGTTTGCTATGAAAAATGAGGAGAACATGACAGCCCTTCGGAAAGATGAGGCAATTTTTGAGCTCTGAGAAACATTACATACTGGGCTAGTTGGGGCAGTTTGTCTTATGCCACAGGGGTGAAGTGAGATGAGAGGTCACAGGAGCTGCCGAGGACCTGTCACTGCCCAGGTAGTGAAGAGAGGATTGTTTCAGTGTTAAGGATTGGAAAGCAAATACAAGATTTGTTTTGCTGGCTTTGGCCATTGCTGGTGAGAAGTCTTTCATGTCGAAAGTAAACAGTGTCAGTTACCACTGATAGTGATCTGTGTCTTTTCACACGTTAAGTATATTTAATTGCTGATAGACTCCCATCTGTTGGGCCAAAACTTGCTTTCATTTATGTCAGTTGAGATCTGGAGAAAGTCCACTAGAGTCAATATAAATTCCTCCAACTTTATGAGCAATGTCTGCGAGGTGTACTTGGCTCACAAACACAGTGAGTGAAGGAGGAATAGAATCTCAATGTTTTCACGTGTTTTCATCTTGAATTGAAAAAACAGATGAAATATTAAAATTTTTCATGGGATTAAAGCTTCTTAGAAATTATATGAGAAGTGAAATGATTCATTCCTCGTAGTTCTACTGTCAGCTTTCATTGTCCAAGCAATGGCAGTTGTATACCAACTGTTGGGCATGGGGTCCCCACCTGTACCATGTCTGTCTTTAGGTAGGCACCCATTTACACAGATCAGGAAAAGAGAAAATCTGAGGATAAAGACCATCAGTAGGCAAAATTATCTATCTCCACCGGAGTTACAGGCTAATACCTATTTTTACCCTGGAAACATTCAAGGTCAGGTTGGATGGGCCTCTGATCTAATTGAGGGTGTCCCTGCTCATTGTGTGTGTGGGGGAGACTAGATGACTTTTAAAGGCCCCTTCCAACCCAAATTATTCAATGTTTCTATGATTCTATGCTGAAATATATTCAAGTTGGAGGAGTTTCTCAATGGCAATATTTTTTCTCAGGACTTACCCTGTTTGAAGGAGCAATCTCAGTGGCTCAAAATTCTTTCATTCCATTTCTCTTTCCACTCCTTGCTCTGCTAACCTTTGTGAAAGTGGCATGAATCACTCTGTGGTTAGATATGGAAGCTGCTAATAAGGATGGCTGTTGCAAAGAAATTGAAGAGCTACAATCTGGACAAATGACACCTCAAGACTGCAATCTCAGCTGAGCTCATCAACTCATTTTAGAGACAATTTCATTTTAATTGGGTGTGTGAGAACAGTCTCAAAGCTTTTACATTTAATACTGAATGAAGGAAAAGCCTTTAATAATGGAAATTACAGCACTTATTAGCTGAACATATTACATGAAGGATGAACTGAGTGGTAACTCTTAGTCACCATCTTACACTGTTTAATCCCCACACACGTAACTCAACAGTGCTGGGCTGAGATCAAGCTAGTTTCCAGGATGTCTGGTCCTTTACAAGTCACCTTTGAAAGGATGTTGCAAGCCCATTAATGAAAAACAGTGGTCAGCTGCATGAAGGGTGGGAAAAATTCTGTCTCTCTGTTCAGTAACAAGACACACTGTAATTTCAGCTGGGCCAGGATTTCACCTGTTGGCTTTTAAATCTCTAGACATTAAGTTTGTTTCTCTGCCTACAAGCCCTGTCAACACCAACAATGAGTCTACACTTTGGCAATCAAGGGAGCTGCTCATTTCCTTCAGTCACTCTTATCTGCTGCCAACACTTTCCAGAATAATAAAGAGCACAGGACAACTAGCATTTTACTTCTTTACATTTTCAATGGGAAAAATCGGTCTTATAAATTTTTTATATCCATGCGCAGCAGTATCAAATTTGATTAGGTTTGCTCACTGCCACATGCTATTGCCTTGGAAGTAACTCCTTTCTCTGCCTTTTGCATGTGCTGCTGGAGGTATAAGATCTCCATACCATTTCTGAGCTTTCCTGCAAACACCCAACATCACAGCACCTTCACTTACACCTCTCATAAGGCTTCTGGAGACTTCATTTATGCAAACAAAAAGCACAGACCTATACTCTCCTAATCTAAAGCCCATGAAAGTTAATGTATTTTAACTGTGTTAAAGTAAATAAATATAAATTTAGAGTCTAAGCAAACAGAGACATAGGAGCAGTTTGTAGTAATACAATACAATAGGATCTGAAATGTGAGTGTATGTTTCAACAGACTGATTGAACTGCTGCTGTTTAATGGCTACCTTGCAAGAATGTTAGAAGACATGCATTAGAAGACATGCATAACCCCATGGGTGAAAATGAACACTGTTTTATTGACTCAGACTCTGGGACAGATTCACAGACTGTGTAGGTTGGTTTGGTTCCCCTGAACAAAAAAACAATGCTGATTTGTGCTATCTGGCTTTCTGATTTCAGTAGCAGTGACAAGTGGTGAACGAGAGAAGTGAAGCAGCAGAAGGTGAGATACAATTTTTCCAGAACTATTCTTTTAGCAAGGACAGGTTGATTGTCCTTGTGTTCTCCTACAGTAACTGCTCTGAACCAAGATACAACATTACATTTTACACAGAAAAAGGGGAAATTTCATAAAAAAAAGAGAAACAAGATTGTGCCCATGCCAGGGCCTGATTTTCTGTCTGAACACTAGAGAGAACTCAGACCCGGGCTCATCATTAGTGGGGGAAACAGAAAAGTACAGCAATCTGTGATCTTATGGCAAATATTGCTTAATTTTTTGCTTCCTGATTCCTAAAAAATTTCCCTTGAGTCACTGTAACTCTGGGGAAGGGGATATACTGTATGTGAATAAAATTTCTGTCCCTTTTAGCGAGGGTACATAAGACTAACTGCTGAGCAGAAGCAATAGATGGAAAGTGTGTATCTGGAAGATGTTTTTCCTCATAAATACCACTGTGATTTTGCTACGGTTGAAATTCGTCAATTCCCAATAAGAATAATTGATGCGGAAGTCATTTGATCCCTCCAGAGTTTAGAAAACTGCCTGATGCTGAAATGTGCAGGTTCAAGCCTTCCTGGAAACCCATACCGGCAAAACATCTTTTTTTTTTTTTCTTAAAGAAGGAGCTGAACTCTAGTTGACCACAAACTTATGTGAAAAGTTTTCTTTTATACAGGAAGCCTGAAATCAAGGTACATGGGAACACCATAACATTTCAGATATCACAGATGTCCTGTGTTAGGGGTACAGCAAATTAATTACTTATATAAAAGGCCTGCAGTACCTCTGTGGAGAACTCATATTATTGGAGCAACATCAAAGAGGCTGAAGCATAGCACAAGTGAAATTATTTTTGTTTGATTGAGTCTGTCCTGTTAATGCATTATTTAAGTGCGAAAGCACTATTTTAACATCACAGAAACTTGCTCTGGATCAAAATCAAACTGATCAGCTCCTCTTTCGCCCCTATAAAGATCCAAATAAAATAAAACATGTTAAAAAATGAGATTTAGATTTAGTCACTGTGCTATCACTTAGTGTCTCTTGCTGTCAGGCCCAGGTATCTGTAGTGTTAACTGGGGAACTGCCTGTGTATGCATAATGTTTTTGATGTACTCTGCCTTAACGTTTTGTAAGTGCTCTGCTTTCCGAAGAGCTAAGCAGCCAGTTTGGCCTCAGTTCAATGTGGCCATATGCACATATACTTTCCTAGTAGGTTTTGCTTTCACAGCTTGTCTACATGGGGAAGTTAGATTAGCGTATGAATTTACAACACACTAGCTACTGCATATGGTTGAAGTACAGGCTACACTGAACCCCATGAGCTACAACTTTCTGTTCACCTTTCTGGCTGCCAGGAGATGCTAAAATTAGGAATATCTACAGGAAAACTCCCCCATTTTATATTTGGTCTTGCTCAAGCCTGATCTATTAAGATTATATAGAAGATGTCTTGAGCTCATGTTGAGATGCCACACTGTTCTGTTCCCCTTTCTTGAGATAACTCAAGCTACAGTTGCAAATGTCTGCCGAAGTTTAAAGAGCATTTTCAAATGATGTTGAGGACAGTGCTGAAAATAAGCAAAGGTGCAATTCTCACTTTCCACTCATGGAAAAAGTGAGAGTTGCATTGCTCTGAGGCCTGTTCACTGCAGAAACTGCATGGGAAATACTACAAAGATTTGGAAGTGTCACTTAAAGGAAGGATTATGTGCCAGGATTATGTATTGGGGCAATATCTTTCATCCAACACACAAGTACGTACCCTGGAGCTACATCAGAGTTTAATGATGTTAACATCCACAAAAGGTCCACTTGGGCCGTGTTAAGAAAATAACCTGGAATAAAATATTTTTCAATTTCCAGTCATCCTACAATATACATGGCAATGAATATGTGCCCCACTCAATTATTACAATAACAAAATCAGATCTCCATTTACAGATCTTCATTTACAGATCTTCATTTAAGAGACTTAACTAATGAATTATTTTTTCTTTTAGTACCTTTCCATTTTCCCAGATGACAATTTGAAAACCCTGTTTAGTCCAATTTATGCTAAAGTTCACCTATGAAAATCTAAGTAAACACAGTTGACGAATCAGTACAGTGTACCGTTGGAATCTGGTCCATTTTCTAACCTTTGTAAAGCCATGAAAGTGAGAAAGAAATGCAAGTCTCTGTACCTTGTACAAATGGCTGAATGAGCAACATTTCTTGAAGAGCTGATTCTGCAAATCTTCAGACTGCATATACAGAGGCATCTTAAGTAAGGTTAAGGAAACAAAAGAGAAAAAGAAACAAAAAACCATGAACGCAAATGGACTTATTACATGCAAACTTAATCTTGCATTTCAGTTATCACAAGCTGCCTGCCTTTGAGCTAGTGGTGTGATTTCAAGCAACCATAGATTCTCGGGAAAGGATTGAGGACAGATGGTCTCACTGTGATATTATACCTTTTTCATTATAAGTTCCCTAAGTTTTCAAAAGTTTGTGACTTTGTCTCCAGGCCTTTCCCCTCTTCAGCCTTTTATTCTCAATTATTGGGGAAAAAAGTGTCAATATTACTCAGCACAGCTGAGGTGTCGTATCCTTGAGGAATTGGCAAAGCTCCTCATCCCTTAGAGATGAAGAAAGGGATAGCTGGAAGGAACTGGATGGTTTCTGACAAGGAAAAAAATATACTTCTCTACCAGAAACTGCTTATTGAAAAAAAGAAAATAACTCCCAAGGTAGATTCTGTAAAATGCATGATACCATGGCTATGGTTAGATGGCTTCAGGCCAGGCAAAGAGTATAGATGAGAGATGGGTTAGTTCTGCCACTGCCAGATGGTAAAGCAGTGGGATATGTATTATCTAGCCCAGGAGTGGAGTGAACTCTCCCAGGCACACAAATTCTGGAGAACTACCAGAGATAGCCACTGAAAAGTTGACTGTGGCAAATATGTTCGGACTCGAGAGCACTTACCAACAGTTGAAGGACATTACAGTCAATTGACTCGTCTAGTGCAGACAACACCTTAAAATAGCCCTGCCTGTCTGGAGTGAGTTGTTCTGTGTTTGTTAGTTCTGTCTTTAGTTACTGCCTCTTTTATATGCCTTTTGTGTATTGTTCATCTGGAAGTTGAGTACTTTCTTTCTTACTCTGTCAGCTTTTTTTTTCACCCCATTACGGGGTCACCTATGAAAAGCTTTGAAGGTTTGACTCACAGGCATGGAACAAAATTTGTTTCAGGTGATAATGTTTCCCAGTAGGAGACTGTTTGGATTGTTGGAAAAGTAGTTTGTTATGAGAATATAAAACCAGTTTCCAGGATGAACAAGGGAATTGTTTTGTTCCTTTGCAGTGCAGAGTTAGTGAGCAGTAGCCTGAGGGGGTCAACTCTAAATCGGGCTGGATAATTCCCTGCTTTTATTTTGATATCCTTTTGCCTCCATCTAGCCCACCTCTACAAAATTATTTTCCTTATTGTATATCTAGCCGTGATCTGGAAAATTATGATCAATATTGCAATGAATTTCTTCTCCTGAATCTAATAGAGGATTTTTTAAGAGAACTACATAAACTGCAGACCAAATCACTATACCTTTTCTGAGAAAGTTAGGGAAGACAACACATAAAATGCTTTTTGTGTAGGACATGGTTTAAATTGACCGGGAATAACATTGTTAAAGTGGGTTTTTTTCATATTTTTCAAGCACCAGTAGGGAAATAAGTTTCTGTACTTCCTGCCTTCCCAAAAGAATCTTTTATTACTTCTCTTCCAACTTTTGACTTTCACATGAAAGTTCTAAAAGGCCACAAGATCTTCCTTTTATTTGACATATAACTGTGTCACTGACTTGAATCCTTGGGTCAAATGTCAAAAATAGTTGCAAAAATAGTGAAAGTCTCTAATTCCAGTTCAGCAAATGTGTAAGGTGTCTGGAATACACATTGTTGAGAAAAGGGTCATAAACAGAAGGTATCATGACATGGATTGCGTACAACGCAATGCAGTATTGAGCATCTCTCTAAGGACCTATCTCTGTAAGAAGCTGGTGGGCTGGATGCTTGCGTATAGCTTTAAAGTAAATGTACCTCTGAAAGCATAGTGCTTGGATGGAAGTAATCTTACCAAATTTAAAATGTATGAAACTTAGGAACATAACTTTAACTAGTCTACTTGGTTACTTCTATCACTAGTAGGTGTGCTGAGTTGTCCTTCAGAGACACCTAAATGTCCTTCCTAGCTTGAAAAAGGCAATACCTATACAGTACCACGTGAAAAGAGAGTAAGCATTAAGGCTGAGTACAAATTTGCTGTTCATGGGCTACTCTGCACTAATAGGTTTCTTAAGGGCCAATAAGGATGAATCAAGAACTAAAGTTCATATTAAACCGAAAGGACATGAAGCAAATGTTCTTTCTTCTGTCACGCCCCATTCTTTAATCAAGGAATTTCACTGAATTTCACTGAATTTTAGAGTTGGAAGGGACCATAGAGATCATCTAGTCCAACTCTCCTGCCAAAGCAGGACCACCCAGAGCATGTCAGATCATGCTACTCAGGACGGCATCCAGGCGGGTCTTGAAAATCTCCAAAGAAGGGGACTCCACGACCTCCCTGGGAAGCCTGTTCCAGGGCTCCGTCACCCTCACTGTGAAAAAGTTCCTCCTCATATTCAAGTGGAACATCTTATGTTCCAACTTGTGCCCATTGCCCCTTGTCCTCTCACTGGCAACTACTGAAAAGAGTCTGGTTCCCTCCTCCTTCAGTCCGCCCTTGAGATACTTATAGGCATTGATAAGGTCTCCCCTCAGCCTTCTCTTCTCCAGACTAAAGAGTCCCAGCTCTCTCAGCCTTTCCTCATAAGGGAGATGCTCCAGTCCTCGAATCATCTTTGTGGCCCTACGCTGGACTCTTTCCAGTAGTTCCCTATCCCTCTTGAACTGGGGAGCCCAGAACTGGACGCAGTACTCCAGTTGTGGCCTCACCAGCGCAGAGTAGAGGGGGAGAATGACCTCCCTCGACCTGCTGGCCACACTCTTTCCTATGCAGCCCAGGATTCCGTTGGCCCTTTTGGCTACAAGAGCACACTGTTTGCTCATTGTCATTTTATTGTCCACCAGGACCCCCAGATCCTTTTCTTCGGAGCTTGTCGCCAGCAGGTCCATGCCTAACCTGTATTGATGCTTAACATTCTTCTTTCCCAGGTGCAAGACCCTACACTTATCCCTGTTGAACCTCATGAGGTTCTTCCTTGCCCAGCTCTCCAGCCTGTCCAGATCCCGCTGGATGGCAGCACGGCCCTCTGGGGTGTCAGCCACCCCTCCCAGTTTGGTATCATCAGCAAACTTGCTGAGGATACACTCTGTCCCCTCGTCCAGGTCACTGATGAATATATTGAACAATACTGGACCAAGTATTGACCCCTGGGGGACACCACTAGTTACAGGCATCCAGCTTGAACCTGCTCCATTAATCATCACCCTTTGGGTCCTGTCACAAAGCCAGTTTTCAATCCACCTCACTGTCCCCTCTTCCAGCCCACACTTCCTCAGTTTCCCAATGAGGATGTTATGGGAGACAGTGTCAAAAGCCTTGCTGAAGTCAAGGTAGATGACATCTGCTGCCCTCCCATCATCCAACCAACCAGTTATAACATCGTAAAAGGCTATCAGATTGGTCATACATGATTTACCCTTGGTAAACCCATGTTGCCCACTTCCAATAACCCCCCGTTCTTCAATTTGTTTGGAGATGACCTCAAGAATGAGTCTCTCCATTATCTTCCCAGGGACAGAGGTGAGACTAACTGGCCTGTAGTTACCAGGATCCTCCTTCTTGCCCTTTTTGAAGACTGGAGTGATTTGCGTCATGACTGATTTGCGACTGAAGACTGATTTGCGACTCAAGACTGATTTGCGTCATGACTGTGCAATCTAGGAGCAAAGCAAAGCAAAGCACCTTACTTCCATCAACAACTTTGTGTTGCGTGATCTCTCACTGGTACCCTGGTATGGGAAGTTATTTGGCCTCATTCCTGTTTAGATCCATTAGGTATACCAACAGAGCATTTGCAAAGATCATTTTATAGTATGTACTTTGTACCTCCCACATGCAACTGGTATTGAAAATGGAAACTATGATAAGAGATGGAAAATCCAGATTAAGGTTTACTACTAAGTAGCCTGAAGTGTGTGTCTATGAACGTGCGTTTATATATATGTACACACACACTGTAAACAAACCCATACACACACACAAAGGATAGACTCACATTCTGCTCTTAAACCATTCTATTGAGTATACTCAATAGAATATAAAGGCAAAAAGGAGGATCCAAGAAACTATAGACCTGTCAGTCTAACGTTGATACCAGGGAAGGTCATGGAGCAGGTCATCTTGAATGCCATCAAAACCCACATAATGGGGAACCAGGGGATCAGGCCTAGTCAACATGGGTTTATGGAAGGCAGGTCCTCCCAGACGAACCTGATCTCCTTCTATGACAAGATAACAAGATTATTGGACGAGGGAAGGGCTGTGGATATTGTATACCTGGACTTTCGGAAAGCATTCGATACTGTCCCCCATACAATTCTTGTGGAAAAACTGGCTTCACACGGCCTGGATGAGCACATGATCTGCTGGATCAAGCACTGGCTGACTGGATGGTCCCAAAAATGTGGTGCTCAATGAATTTTAATCCAGCTGGTGGCTGGATTAAAATCCAAGTGGTGTCCCTCAGGGCTCAGTGTCAGGACCATTCCTGTTTAACGTCTTTATTGATGATCTCGACAAGGACATAGGGTGTATCATCAGCAAGTTCGCAGATGACACCAAGTTAAGCAGGAGTGTTGATTCCCAGGAGGATAGGGAAGCGCTACAGAGAGACCTGGATAGATTGGATCATTGGGCCAACACCAATGGTATGAGTTTCAACAAGGACAAGTGCCAGGTTCTGCACTTGGGCCACAAGAACCCCATGCAGCGCTACAGGCTTGGGGAAGTGTGGCTGGAGCTGCCTGGAAGAAAGGGACCTGGGGGTTCTAATTGACAAGCGGCTGAATATGAGCCGGCAGTGTGCCCAGGTGGCCAAGAAAGCCAACAGCATCCTGGCTTGTAATGGAAATAGTGTGACCAGCAGAAGTAGGGAGGTGATTGTGCCCCTGTACTCAGCACTGGTGAGGCCACACCTCGTGTATTGTGTCAAGTTTTGGGCACCTCAATACAAGAGAGACATCGAGGTGCTGGAGCGAGTGCAGAGGAGGGAAACGAAACTGGTGAAGGGGCTGGAGAATAAATCATACGAGGAGAGGCTGAAGGAGCTGGGACTGTTTAGTATGAGGAAGAGGAAGCTGAGGGGAGACCTCATCACTCTCTATAACTCCTTGAAAGGACACTGTAGAGAGGTTGGTGCTGGTCTCTTCTCACAGGTAATTGATGACAGAATGAGAGGGAACGGCTTCAAGCTCCAACAGGGTAGGTTTAGACTGAACATTAGGAAAGCATTCTTCATGGAAAGGGTGGTCGGGCATTGGAATAGGCTGCCCAGGGAGGTGGTTGAGTCACCATCCCTGGATGTGTTTAAGAGACGATTAGATGTGGTGCTGAGGGATATGGTGTAGGGGAGGACTTTGTAGAGTAGGGTAGATGGTTGGACTCAATGATCCCAAGGGTCTCTTCCAACCTAGATGATTCTATGATTCTATGATTCTACTAGTATGTCTATGTTTCCTTACTGACTAAACTCGTATTTTAGTATAGTTCTATGTGATATTGTGTAGACTACCAATTCAGGTGGATACTAATACAGGTCTCAGTAATATCCATTGTTCCATTTTGATGTGACCTTTTTGACTGTGGGCACCAATAGACCCATTACAGGCCAAGTCCATGTTTGTTCATCCTCTGGGGAGATGCAGCTATAGTATCTTTTGTGGAAAGGCATTGGGTTGCTAATGTAATATCTGTAGAACATGATCCATCTAAAACTTCTTGAGCTTTGTTCATCATTTCAAGGGGGAACAATACTAATTAAAACTGACAGCATTTGCATATATAGTCTAGTAATTAGATGAAAGATTTCTCACTGTAATTCTAGAGAGCAATAGCACAAATTATTAAAGAAATTTGAGAGCTACCTGGAGTAAACAGTCACCAAGACACCCAGCAACCATAATATTCAGTGTTTTAATTTGCATATATAAATGGCTATAAAACACTTTCTCATGAAAATTGGAGACATAAATTAAGAAGCCTTTTATTCTGGGCTTGATCCAAAGCTTATAGGAGTCAGTGAATTTTTTTATTGACTATAATGGCTTTGAATCAGACTATTAAAAAAAATAATGAATGAATGAAATGAGTGAAAAATGTGAAAGCCCCTCAGAAACTGGTCCTAGAAAGGCCTCCAGTATTTACATATTTCAACATCTCTCTAGGTGACTAAATTATGGCTGACATCCAATTCCTGAGAAACGTATGTCACAATTTCCTACTGGCTTAGGAGCCTACATTTACAAGTGGACAACTCCTTACAAAAAACTTCCTGATGGCAAACTAGAAGAAGCATGGACAGATCCTCAATGAATGTATGTCCTCTGCTGTCCTTTGTGATTGGCAGAGAGATTTTACATGTGTACCATTTTGCTTTGAAGTCCTCTAAGCCAATACAAATTCATCAAAGTTGTAGGAGTGTCTTCATCATAAACAGTTTGGTGAAGCATTCAGTATACTGCCAATGCCTTTCTAGAACTGATTCTAAAAAGGCAGTTGTACCATAAAAAAGTATAAAAAAAGTGAACAAGTCAGGAGGAGGGCTTTAAACTACATGTGAAATGAAAAGGGGAAGGGGGATAATGATATCAGGCTTGTCTGTGACAAGCTGTGGGGTAACACATTAGGATTAGAGGGATGGGGTGCTAGTGAGGGCCTCCAACCTGTTGCCCTGAGGCATGCTGGAGACACTGCATTGCAGTCAAAGTCTTATGGAGATGAGCCAGTGGCTCCTGAAGTAGCTGAAGTCATCAGGGAGAAACCTGCCAGACACCTTAAGGGGTGATCCCCTAAGAAGGTGGCACAGCCAACAGCCCAGCTGAAGTGCCTCTACACAAATGCATGCAGCATGGGCAACAAATAGGAGGAGCTGGAAGCAACCATGCTGCTGGAAAGCTATTATATAGTGGCCGTTAATGAAACCTGTTTGGATGAATCCTACAACTGGACCTTGGCTATCAAGGGCTACAAACTGTTCAGAAGGGACAGGCGAGGAAGGAGGGGCAGAGATGCCCCTGTTCCTCTATATTAAGGAACAGGTAGAGTGTGATGAGATGCCCCTAAAGCTCTCCCTGGGGGCAGATGAAGAGAGAGTTGAGAGCTTGTGGGTGGCGATTAAGGGGGAAGGCCAATATTAGAGAGACTGTTGTGGGTGTTTATTACAGGCCACCTGATCAGGATGGGGAAGCTGATGAGGCCTTTACAGACAGCTGAAAGTAGCCTCACAATCACAGGTCTTGATTCTCATGGGGGACTTCAATCACCCTGATATCTGCTGCCAAGCTTGTACGGTCCAGGAGGATCCTGCAGTGTATTGATGATAACTTCTTGACTCAGGTGATGGAGGTGCCACCAAGGAGAGGTGTACTACTGCACCGAGTTCTGACAAACAAAGAGGGACTGGTGAAGAACAGAGAGGTGGTGGAGTCTCCATCTCTGGAGACATTCAAAACCCACCTGGGCACATTCTTGTGCAACCTGCTCTAGGTGGCAGAGGAGTTGGAATAGATGGTGTCTGGACAGTTGGGCAGAGAGGAATGTGATGAAATTCAACATGGGCAAGCGTAGGGTGCTGCAGCCATGGAGGAATAACCCCATGCACCAGTACAGGTTGGGGGCCGACCTGCTGGAGAGCAGCTCTGAGGAGAAAGACCTGGGAGTCCTGTGGAGAACAGGATGACCATCAGCCAACAATGGGCCTTTGTGGCCAAGAAGGCCAATGGCATCCTGGGGTGCATCAAGAAGAGTGTTAGCAGCAGGTCGAGGGAGATCATCCTACCCCTGTATACTCTGCCCTGGTGAGGCCCCAGCTGGAGTGCTGTGTCCACCTCTGGGCTCCCCATTTCAAGAAGGACAGGGAACTGCTGGAGACAGTACAGCAAAGGGCTACAAAGGTGATTAGGAGACTGGGACATCTCTCACATGAGGAAAGGATGAGCAACTTGGGTCTTTTTAGTCTGGAGAAGACAAGACTGAGCGGGGATCTGATCAAGGCCTAGAAATGCTTACAGGGTGGGTGCCAAGAGGATGGGCCCAGCCTTTTTTCAGTGGTGCCCAGTGACAGGACAAGGGGTAACGGGCACAAACTTGAACACAGAAAGTTCTGTCTAAACATGAGGAGGAACTTCTTCACTTTGAGGTTGGCAGAACTCTGGAACAGGCTGCCCAGAGAGGTGATGGAGTCTCCATCTCTGGAGACATTCAAAACCCACCTGGGCACATTCCTGTGCAACCTGCTCTAGGTGGACCTGCTTTGGCAGAGGAGTTGGCCTAGATGGTCTCCAGAGGTCCCTTCCAGCCCCACATCATTCTGTGATTCCAGGGAAGATGCTAGTTCAACCAGATTAAAATGCTACATGGTGAGAAACCATTCCCAACACAAATCAGCAAGAAATGCATGAAGAAAATTACTAGAAAGAGAGTACTGAGATATCCTCCATTATCTGGTAGTTCTGTTTAAAAGTTCCTTAATTATGGAAATAATCAGGACCGTGATTCTATTTGAATGCTGCATCTGTCTTCCAAAAATTTGTCTAATCTAATTCTGTGCTCCAGAACACCCTACAATACCGAATTCCAAAACACTGTTTCATCCTGTACAAGAAATATCCCAAATTTGCTTTGTTGTTTACACTTACTGCCTGGTATTTCATCCTGTTCTTGTGCTGAGATAAACAGTATAAACTAATTCCGTATTTTGCTTCAAGAGTCAACAATCGATGTTGTTTATGATCATTTTTAATCCTCCTTAATTATTTCCTTTCAAAGAAGACTAGTCCTGGTCTATTTAGTCTATCATATAGGAACTGCTACAATCCTCCTCATTACCCTTCTTTGACAAAGATGTTGCAGTTTACGTGTGTACGAGAGCCGAGAGATTTTCATTCATGCTAAGGTTACTTTTACCCCCAACTTGGCATTTTATTCTCTCTTTCTCTAATGTAGAGTTCCTTGCTTTATTCCTCCAAACAATAATATCCAGATAGTTACATCCAAACTATCCAAATAGTTACAAGCGAAAAAGTGTTGGCTCCCGTGGGCACCTATTATTAGTTATTTAGTTTATACAGGTTTTCAACAGATGAGGGATCCAGTGATGTTCATTTTTTTAGAGATGGTCCTTGTTGCTACTATAAACATTCCGTACAGGTAAAAATAGATGAGGTTGCCCTGAGAATGGCAGTTCAGTGAAAAGCAATGAGCACTGAAAGATGAAAAAATGAAAGCTGATATAGTCTTGCTCAACATGATTCATCATTTTGAGTGAATGGTCAACAATATCATGAGTTACTACACTGAAAATTCTTTGTAGGCTTCCAAAGCTGTGTGAGTGATTTCTTCCTTTAGAGAATAACAGACACTAGATATTCATTAAATAATCAAGTCCCTCCACCTGCCAATGGAGAATTATTCTCTGCAGTATATTTCCAAGGGATCTGGTACCAGCGCAGACATGCATTTTGGACAAAACTCAGGCATAATTTTTCTTGATATGTAGTTAGGTTTACCATGGCTGGAAATTTAAAATATCCTTACTTTTCCTGGGACTTCAGTTCCTGATGTTTTTGTGTGATTTTGAAAATGTATATCAATGGATAGCAATGATATGTGCACAATGATAGTGCAGATTATTTTTTAACTGGTTATACATTAATACAGTACCAACAGGCATGGGCTATCAGAGAAAAATCCTGCACATTGAGGGTTAGATTAACTATTGTTAGTCTACAAGCATAGTGTCTGCTCAGGCTGCCTGTACCTTTAGAGCCTGCAGGTCCTGGCATACCATGCAACAGGTTCCCCAGGGAAGTTGTGGATGCCCCATCCCTGGAAGTGTTCAAGACCAGGCTGAACGGAGCTTTAAGTAACCTGGTGTAGTGGGAGGTGTCCCTACCCAGACAGCGAGGTTGGAACTAGATGATCTTTAAAGTCCCTTCCAATCCAAGTCATTCTATGATTCTAATACTATTTTCCAAATGCTGCATATTGAATAACATATTCCAGAGTTATCTCACTAATAGAGCTGATACAAAGTTAAAGTGACTATTTCACAGGACAGTGCAAAACTGCTTTTACCCTAAATCATGATTGAAACTCTAGAAGAAGACACCCTTGCGCTAAACTACCAAAAAAGCTCTGGAAGTACCAAACTAATGCTTTTTGGCTCTGTGTGACTTGAGTGGTTCTGGGTGATGTTTTAACACAGTGCCTGACAATGGGTGTAATTTTTCTAACCTTTTCCTACCTAACTTCACAGGGAGCTTGGCAGCTGAATTAGACTGTAATTCCCATATCGTGTTATGAGGCTCCACTAACACACTTTAGTTATGTGTTGCAGGAGTTGCTGCCATGGAAAAAAAAAAAGAGAGAGGTGTTCTATCCATGGCACTGTACACTTCAAGTAGTTTCTTTTCAAATGTTTATTTATAAACATTTTAATTCTTCTCAGCCATTGTGATTTCAATACAGACACGTAGGAAATACCTATAGAAATCTATGAAAATGAACGGAAACTAAACATTTTCCTGCCACTTCCCAAAGAGAATATTGAGAATGTCAGCAAAATCAGATTCCTCATAAAAATTTCACCAGAACCCCATAGACTTAGCAACATAATACTGAGAAGCAAGGGCAGTAAAATTCTACGACAAGTGTCAACACAGGTAATAGGACTGCTTCACTCTATATTACCTGTAAAGACAACAAGGTTTGGGCAGGTCTAAGGAGGAGGCAGCCTTTACTGCTCATCACCCTCTTGAACTCAGACATGATAGGTAAGATTTGTCTGCTTTTACTTAGGTTGTTACAAGTTAAGTGTTTAGACTCAGCAAGTAGATCCCTCAGGTCCCTTTACATTCAGTGGAGGAAAGTAGACATGTTCAGAAAGCAATTCATTGCATCTTGTAAGATGAAGCATGAGTCACCCACTGGGTGTGCCAATTTCTCTCTATTCGTTTCAAACAGAGCCTGGAGTGACTGGCTCAGACGTGCATCTCTAATACTCAGACAAGCAAATTTAGATAAGGATTACCCTACCAAGGTATGCTATGACACCAATAGTGTCCAAGTCAAGCACCTGCAGCAGCCAGCCTGGATAGACCTCATAGTCAGTAAAAATGTTGTCCTCATCTGAGAATCGTTTTTACCACTCCACAATATCTGAAGTTACTAACAACCACGGGTTTAAAAAAATTACAAGGCTTTAAACTTGGATTTTTACTTCATTGTTTGTTGCTTTAGGACTATTGAAGATCCTATTTTTGCATTCCAGAGCCAACAACAGAAGTCTCTATTGTTTTTCTAAGTTTCTTTTAAAATTACCTTTCTGGATACCATCACCTTCTCCTTCCCATCTATCCCTGAAAAAACCCTAAACCACAACCAAAGCACCAAAACACCAAATAAACAAAAACCCTTTCTTTTCATATAACAATCAGTGAAATGGTACAAATAAGCAGGAAGAAAAGTATTCACCTTCAGTATGCATGAAGATTTCTATTTCCTCATCACTTTTACTTGGTTTATATGTGTACATAATGATAAAAATCAACAAAGAATCAAGAATTTTATATCTGTCATGGTTTTGACCAGATTGACCAACCAGAATGACAGATGGCCCCTCCCTCCCCCCTCTAAGGAAAAGAGAGGAGAAGAAGAGATAAAAGAGTTTAGAAAAAAACTAAACTACTTTAATGAAAATATTAATAAATAATGAAAACATGATAAGAAAAGGAAAAAAAATAATAAAAAAATATACAGTATATACAAAACCATATCAAGCTCCCAGGATGATGATCACGTCAACAGCAGCAACACCGGAAAGTCCCAGGCTGAACTTGGTGATGGACAGGAGCTGGATTCTGGATCTGGAGTCATGAACACATGGATCGGGATCAAAGCCAGACGAACAGACAGGGTCCTCCTTGGACGTCAACTATTGAAGGAAGACAGTTGACCCATTGATCCCTCATCTTTTATACTGAGCATGATGCAGATGGGATGGAATACCCTTTTGGTCAGTTTTGGGTCACCTGTCCTGTCCGTTCCTCCCTATAAGTGTGACCGCTCTATGCTTTTCCACTTCCGACGCTCTATCGAGGTAAATAAATTTACCTGACCTTGGTTGTTATAGCAATAAGTATAGACAAGGGCCTCTCTGCATACCATTCCTTGGTATAATCAGGTCTTATCACTGTGAGAGTGGACAGTTTCCAAACAATACGTTGTTAATTTCAGAGTTTAGTTCATTAGAAGAGGCCCAGCTGAAAAAGTGAAATTACTGAACAGAAAATTAGTTCTGTTTTACCTCAAAGCAGGACAATATCCAAAAGGAGATTTTTCATAAAAAAGATGGACTTAGAAAAAACAAACAAAAAAAAAGTAGAGGTTTGCTCAAAGGAGTGTATTCCCCTTTCTGAGAAAAGACCTTAAGAATTAATGAAGACATAACCAATGTTTATTTAGATACACCAGTTACTATAGTGCATCTAATATCCACAAGTTTTCCTTTAAGAATGTGATTACTGTGTTTTAGTGTAATTATAAGTGCTCTGTAAACACAGTATTTTCACTACTACTTCATCTCTTTGATCACATACATATATTTTGGAATGCCTGTCAAGAAAATTTGAGCAATACATTTCAACAACAAACTTTTGAACAAAAAAGTACTCATGAAAAAGCACATAAAAAGGCATCTTTCTAAGTGCTGAAATCAAAGACAGTTAAAGACTTATGCTGAAGCAGCCTGGCAGAGTTTGAATAAAGCACCTTATTTGGAGGAACTATTTATTTCTCTGGATATTTCTACAAGAATAAAATCCTGGATTAAAATACTTCTTAATGAGAGAACATTTGTAATTATTCTTAAAAACAGTTCAAACAAAATTCTGCTTGTTTCAGTTTTAAGGAGCTTTTCTTCTGAAAGTTCTCAAACTGCTGTAAGAATGAAATATTTTAAGGTAGTCACGTCTGTGGTGGCTGCTTCTGTTAGCATCATGGTCTTGGTCTGAAGAAGTAAAGATGCATGATGAGGCTCAGGCCTTACCACCCTGAGTTGGGAAAGGATACAAACATTGTACTGGAAGGCAGCTAATTAACAGTTCTTTATAAGTAACTCACCCTTGACCTCTTACCATCACGGCCTATGGATGGAACTTGTTGTTCTGACAATTTTTTCTGTCCTTTTATTGGTATCAGTTTCTGATTTCTGTTTCCATGCAAAGTTAGCTTAGTTCAATAGGATTTATTGATTTGTCTGGATTAGTGCCATCTTGCCATCCTTGGCTAAACTCATGCATAAGGAGTGAGATTCAAGTACAGAATCAGAAAAGTATGTTTTGGTTTCTACTTGGAATGATAACTACATCCAAATTTTGTGTCATACTTGTTAGTCACAAGTGATTCAGTTGATTAAACATAGGTTTCAAGTCCTATTTGAGATATCTTATTATATGCTAGATACCTGCAAGATATTGCTACTTATTTCAATTGACACCCATACACCCATTTGCTCCTGAAAAGCCATTTGGAGGTCATGCAAGACACTGTAGACATTCTGAAATAGTACAAGATGCCTGCCTGTGTGAGCAACTAAGATGACCCCTGGAGATCCGTGCAGCCCACTGAACTAATCACCAGCTACTAGGGACAAGATTTCTGCCTAAGCATTAGTTTCCAGTGTCATCTGACTCATTCTCTAAGCTTTATTGACTTTATTGCCTAGATCTCCTTCTACTCTGAGAGCTCGGGCATCTAACTAGATGTCACACAGATTCCAATCATCTAAATCTGGTGTTAAAGCCTGTCTCATGATTCTCCACAGCTCCCTCTGGATTATTCACCCAGTGAGAGTGTTAACGAGCTCATGCTCCCATGATTCAGCAGCTCACCCCTGTAAAAGCAGCTAGGTGGTTACTGAATCAGGGCAAGCCTGGAAAGCAAGACAGCTGCATTTACAGTGTTACATCTTAGGAAAAGTCCTCAGACTGACCAAATCTTCACAGAGCCATCTCAGTCTGATTAATGCTTAGTGTGACAAAACCAACCAGGTGATTCTTCTTAGGTTAATAAAAGGTGGGAATAGGGGTATCAGGTATACTGGTCCTTCATATTTGAACAGTACCTATGTTTCTCTCTTGCTCCTGTTCTGAGATTCTGTCTATGTGAATTGTTGCTTCTTACCTGCTTGTATGACTCTGGATGGATGGCTCAAGTTCCAGTAGTGGGGTCATGTTATTAATGAGAACAGAAAATGCAAAGGACAGGATTGACAAATGGAGATAGATGGAGACTCAGAAAACAGTCTATAAAAACTTAGGATCTTTTTTTTCTGAAACTCTAGGCCCAGGTTCTAACATCAATTTTCTTTTATATCGCATTTATTATTTTTCTGGAAGTACCTGAAAATAAAATCCTGTATATATATAGTTCCTAAAATAAGGTTAGAGTTGTTGTTTTTAAAGAATGTTTTATACCTTCCAACACTAGTCAAGTAAGAGCCATGCTTCCGCCATGATTCATGGTTAATAGCATACTTTCTTTAGACAGCTTTATTTATCCTACAATAACATACAAAATATGCCCCAACTGGCTTTATTTTTAGCCGGTTTTATGTTGGCATTTCTTTAACAGCACATAGAGGGAGGGGTACAGGGGGAGTCAATAAAGAAGAATGTGAAAATGTGTCCTTCTATAAAACCAAGCCTGAAGTAGCAGTTGGACTTTGGCACATGTGTGGCCTATTATTGCCTTCTGTCGTAATCAGCCTTCTGGCAGAGCAATAACATCAAGGTGTTGTTTATACACTATAAAATGCTAAAATGGCATTGTAAAGATTAGCTGGAAGGTGAGGATTGTTTTGATGCCTTTTTTTTTTTAAGTTTTCATTTCCATTCTTGCAACAAAGAAATACTGCACATGAAAATTGTTTTCCTCAATACTTTCAATGGCTCTTTAATGGAAAAACTGTCCCTTGCAGAGAGACAGTATGGCCCATGGCCTAAAGGGACTAAGAAGATATTTTGCTTGAATCCTCAGTTGTGCCACAAGATATGTTTTGTGACCCAGGTTCAAGTCACCTCTGTGTGCTTCTTACCTCAACTGATGTTTGATGCAAGTGAGAGTTCAGGCACTGAGAGCCCCAACAGCA
This sequence comes from Tringa tobata, assembly GCA_033628505.1. Taxonomy (NCBI): domain Eukaryota; kingdom Metazoa; phylum Chordata; class Aves; order Charadriiformes; family Scolopacidae; genus Tringa; species Tringa tobata. Next base: position 3,897,059 of record JAHREE010000124.1, read on the forward strand.
TTATTAAATCCCTGTAGCATAAACAGGTAAAGGTAAGAAAGGTATCTACATTATGGGGTTTCCATTTTGACCTATTTTTACCCAAGGGTTAACAACATAAGACTCTCAAGTAGTGTCATCAAAGCCGCCACTTTAAATTTTCTAAACCAGAAAAGGGTTCAGCATCTCTAAGTTCAGTCTCTTGTGTCTACAAGGTATACAGGAGAGGTTCTTTACAACAAATTAATGATTCCAGTGCAAATGGAAATGACTGCGTACAGAACTTCCCTGGACTAACAGACATCCCCTTGATCATGGGGATAAGAAGATCATTACACATGAGCATGGAAACAACATTTACTCTGGGCTTAATTCAGCTACCCATAGATTAGTTCTATAATGCCACTTGAGATACCTTAGGGAGCTCAGAACATCTTTGCAGAGCTCACAGATATGATGCAGAAACTATGGGAAGTCTTCACCCTCCTGGTGTGACAGCCAGAGGAAAATCAGGGTACAGACACAAAATAAAATTAAATTACATTTCTGTGAGTCTATCCCCTCATTTCCTCTCCAACATCTCACACCTAGTGACTGTTGCCTCTGTCATCAAGAAGACTTTTAGAGAGGAAGAGATTATGCTTATCTCAAACCCAGTGTTAAAAGCTTTGAATTGACTGGTTGAAGACTATGAACTATGTCTTCCAGAATGCTTTATCAAAATCCAGAACTGTGTGGAAGAAATAGAATTAGAAAGTCACAATTTTGAATTTCTAAACATTGAGTACCATTTTCCCAGCTCTCCTCACCATTTTCACTCTTCTGTTAAAAATATCCTAGGTCCCAGCTGGCTTCTGAAGAGTACCAAAGAGTGGGAATGTATTTAGCACCTTAGTCACTTTCCTAGGAGAATAAATTAGGGATAACTTTAGATAATCTCATGGGAAAATATGTTTTACTAATTATTTTACATTAATTGTCATTAATGCCTTATTTTGTGCCAAACATACCAGATGATTTGTAACACAAATGGCCAAGACTCTGGTTTTAAACTCTGGGTGCTTCCTGTGTTTTCAGACATCCATCAGCTGCAGCCTGCTGAGAGCTGGGAAGATGAACCAGTCAAGAAACCACTCAGCGCTTGTTCTATTTCTTATGTTCTCTCCCAAAACATCCATTACTGATCACTGTCAGATGCAGAACACTTGGCTAAAATGAGTTTTGGTCTGGCCTAATGATTATGTCCTTGTGTAATAAATAAATATTTCTGTGACATGAAATATATTCACATGAACTGTCCTTATTCTTACCACTTTCTTCTGATCAGATTGGGAAGGAGGGTAGACCTAGGTAAAAGACGTGGGCTGCAAGCTATCTCCAGAAATTCTTTAGTTACATACAATTATTTCTAAACCGTTCATGGCAGATATTTGTGTAACCAGTTCATAACAACCTTCAGCAATGGAGGCCCACAGTTTCCCTGGTGTTCATTGCCCTAACACCTGGAAACATTTCCTTCATCTCAGAGCTGTACTTCCTTTCCTACAATGTAAGACCAGACTGACTCTGCTATCCTCAGTAGACATGGAAAATGGCTTATTCCTGGTTTGGTTTTGATTTGGTTTGGTTTGTGTTTTTTTTTTCCCAACTGCTATTTTCATGTTTTAAGGTTCTCACAATTCTTCCTTGTCATTTCCTCCCTGAGTTAACAACTCATATGCATCAATCTTTTCTGATAGGTCATGGTTTCTACCTCAGTCCATTCCTATAGCTCTCTCCTTGATTTTCTCCTGTTGGTCCACTCTTCATTCAAAGTCTAAGGCCCAAAATAGTCAGGGCTGAAGACTTCAGTCAAATGGCTGGAGACTTAAGCCATTTGAAACTGTCACAGGAAGATACCGTTGTTTGTGTGTTTGAGCATGACGCTTGGGTTTTTTTGAGCAAGTATGATTATGCTGCTAATTTCCATGGGACTCTTTCCTTCAGAGTAATCAACTCATGTTAATATTTTCAGAGGAGAGATCCCAAATAAGTAATGATCATCTCAAAAATATAGACTCTACGACATTAAAGAAATTATCAGACATCATTTATTTTATTAACACCATTATCACTGGGCATCAGAGTTCACTTCACACTTCCATGTTGCAAAGCATGAGTTATGTTTTGCAACTTACATGTAGTCCAAGCAGCAAGCACCAAGAGACATGACAGCATTTAATTAAAATTGATAAAGCCTCTCTGAAAATTAGTCTGGGGAAAACACATCTTGTCGAATACAGAGCTGCCAAGTTTTGGCTGGAGGCTGAAGCAGGGTTTGCAGGGACTTGAAAGAACCTCTACAGGGCCAACGGGAAACTGGGAGCAGAATCACACTGGCACAATCAGTTCTGCTGAATGAAAAAGTGCTCAAGGAAAGAAAACATCTTTCATTACCAATATTCCATGACATGCAAACAAAAAGGCATTGAAGAGCGAGCCTCCCGTGTCATATATACAAGATACAAAAGTCCTTAGCTCATTTTCATGCATTTGATAATGGAAGATAGCTTGGCTTCCTGTCCCTCCTCTTTTCTGAATTCTGCCCAGTGTGTTCTCTAGAGCAGGAATAATTAATATGGCCTAAACTGTAGCTTATGTATACCTACTCAATGAATAAGAACAGGTGAGGGTCGAAACTAGTGGGGAAGAAAGAGGTGTAGACATGTATCTGCTACTGCAAGTATGAGTTTGGGATAGAGCTGTAATAGGGCAAGGGAGTTATGTGGGTAGGTTTCATGGCCATGGACTAACTTACTCAGCCTTGGACATATCACCATAGTCTGGAATTTTTTCTGACCCTGATACTGTCTTGTCTCTTCTCACCTTTAATGTTAGCTGCCCTGTAGATATTTCTCTGTCCTAAACATCTTCTAAACTTATTTCAACTCTTACCAGTGGGAAAGGGCAATTGTTGTCTCCTCGATGTGGAAAGCTAAAGGACAGGAAGAAACCTACATCCCTATATATGCATTGCCACCTGCTGATGTTCATCAAAGCTGATCGTATAGTTGTGGTATACATCAGGACATGTGTAGGGCTGGGTGGGATGCAAGAGGAGAGCTGCCTTGCTATCCCTGCTGCCTCCTCATCTATACTCATGTTAAACATCATTTTGGAAGAAGCTCACAGTTTCTGTGCAGGAGCGTAAGACAGGAGATGTGTGCAGGAGGCAGAAGATTGGCAGGCCAGAAGCATCAGCTGTGCTATAAAAAATATGCTAATGTGCTGAAATGGAGTTTATTTTGAAATATCTTCTTCACATTGTGAAGGACTGAGCTTCTTGGTTTCCTTAGCCTTTTTGGTGTGTGTGCCTCTTTCTCCCACCTACCTTCACCTTGACCTGGTTCCTCTAGCTTTCTCCTGCAGACATCCAGAGGCAAAGGTGGGCTTTGTTAACAGGAACCACCAGTTGGCAGGATTAAACTACCTAGCCCATTAAAAGCCTGTCACCTCCTCTGTCAGCTTTACAGAAACTTTAAATCCCAGTAAAATGAAACACTAACAGCTGCCTGTTATTGCATATTGTGTCCTGTATTATTCCGTCTGTGCTGTAGTGAAGTTTACTGAGATAAAAAAAAATAAAATAATCACACTTTCCCTCTTGCCAGAAGCAAGATGTGCATCTGGAGAAGTTTTTCCAGTGAGCAAAAATTGGATATAAAGCCACATTATGAGGAAATTGCATTTTATCTCATGTTTCTCATTCTGCACAAGCAATTATTTGTGTGGATGTATGGGTTCTTTGGTCTGTATGAGACTGTGTGTTTGACTGCTTGTGACTTCAGACCAATGTTGGTTTTGTACTGAATTTGATTAGAGACAAAGACTCTAAATAAATAAATAAATAAATGAAAACCCATTCAACCAGAAAAACTACACCGTCACCAAGAGAAAAGCCCCTTTTGTCATTGCATATGCAGTAGCTCTGCAGAGAATAGCCTGTTCTTTGTTGCCATCCAAAGAGACATTATTTTATTCGACACCCATGGAGCTGCACAAATGAGAGTCAGCAGGCATCAAGCCGTCCTCTTGGAAAAAAAAGTTGGCATCTCCCTCCCTGGCACATCTGGTGAGTTTGAATGGCATTCATTGGCATGGCTTTGCAAAATTAATTACATTCCAAAGCCCTGTCACAAACAATAAGCCCTTGTGCCAAACGCTGATCTTTTGCTTTCTACCAGATGTAATGCATCTGCTTCTCTTTATCAGGTTTAATCCTATTTGGCATTGACAGTGCAGTAAACAACACTGTGTAAGTTAGAAATTAAAAGCGGAAGTATGTGGGAAGGCACTGAACAGAAGTAGAGGCAGAGGTGCCACATGACTAAGACACTTGGCCTGAAACAGCTGGGTAATGTGATGGCATGGGACTCAGACGTGGTGAGAGGCTTTTCTTCCTTAACCAGCTTGCATCAAGCAGCAACGTGAGGATAGACCCACAACAAAATGTCAGGAATCCTACTGAACAGGCTTGGTGTTGAGTGTCTTAATTTCCATGCCCACTTTTCTTAATAATCTCACTGTATAGTATGGCACAGAAAGACACCTCTCAATGCTGTCCCACAAAATCAAGGAGGGCTCAGCCCAGAGGCAGAAATGAGATGCAGGTAAACTTCTGTCCTATTATCCTTCTTCTGTGCTTATCGTTACCAGATGTTAACACTCCCCTCAGTAGGGGTACGGTGGCTCAGACTGTGCTCAGTACTTGACCAACCAAAATCAGCACAAACCTGAGGTGTGTCATCTTGTCATAGAATCACAGAATCATAGAATGGTTTAGGTTGGAAGGGACCTGAAAGATCATCAAGTTCCAACCCCGCTGCCCTGAGCAGGGACACCTCTCACTAGACCAGGTTGCTCAAAGCCCCATCTGGCCTGGCCTTGAACACCTCCAGCGATAGGGCATCCAAAACTGGGAAGTATCTCAGCACCCTCACAGTAAAAAAAATCTTTCTAGACTTTTCTAGAATTCTAGGAGCCAATACTTTTGCTTGTAACTATTTGAATAGTTTGGATGTAACTATTTGGATATTATTATTTGGAGGAATAAAGCAAGGAACTCTGCATTAGAGAAAGAGAGAATAAAATGCCAAGTTGGGGGTAAAAGTAACCTTAGCATGAATGAAAATCTCTCGGCTCTCGTACACACGTAAACTGCAGCATCTTTGTCAAAGAAGGGTAATGAGGAGGATTGTAGCAGTTCCTGTATGATAGACTAAATAGACCAGGACTAGTCTTCTTTGAAAGGAAATAATTAAGGAGGATTAAAAATGATCATAAACAACATCGATTGTTGACTCTTGAAGCAAAATACGGAATTAGTTTATACTGTTTATCTCAGCACAAGAACAGGATGAAATACCAGGCAGTAAGTGTAAACAACAAAGCAAATTTGGGATATTTCTTGTACAGGATGAAATTGTGTTTTGGAATTCGGTATTGTAGGGTGTTCTGGAGCACAGAATTAGATGAGACAAATTTTTGGAAGACAGATGCAGCATTCAAATAGAATCACGGTCCTGATTATTTCCGTAATTAAGGAACTTTTAAACAGAACTACCAGATAATGGAGGATATCTCAGTACTCTCTTTCTAGTAATTTTCTTCATGCATTTCTTGCTGATTTGTGTTGGGAATGGTTTCTCACCATGTAGCATTTTAATCTGGTTGAACTAGCATCTTCCCTGGAATCACAGAAAGATGTGGGGCTGGAAGGGACCTCTGGAGACCATCTAGGCCAACCCCTCTGCCAAAGCAGGTCCACCTAGAGCAGGTTGCACAGGAATGTGCCCGGGTGGGTTTTGAATGTCTCCAGAGATGGAGACTCCACCACCTCTCTGGGTAGCCTGTTCCAGCGTTCTGCCAACCTCAAAGTGAAGAAGTTCCTCCTCGTGTTTAGACGGAACTTTCTGTGTTCAAGTTTGTGCCCATTACCCCTTGTCCTGTCACTGGGCACCACTGAAAAAAGGCTGGGCCCATCCTCTTGGCACCCACCCTGTAAGCATTTCTAGGCCTTGATCAGATCCCCGCTCAGTCTTGTCTTCTCCAGACTAAAAAGACCCAAGTTGCTCAGCCTTTCCTCATGTGAGAGATGTCCCAGTCTCCTAATCACCTTTGTAGCCCTTTGCTGTACTGTCTCCAGCAGTTCCCTGTCCTTCTTGAAATGGGGAGCCCAGAGGTGGACACAGCACTCCAGCTGGGGCCTCACCAGGGCAGAGTACAGGGGTAGGATGATCTCCCTCGACCTGCTGCTAACACTCTTCTTGATGCACCCCAGGATGCCATTGGCCTTCTTGGCCACAAAGGCCCATTGTTGGCTGATGGTCATCCTGTTCTCCACAGGACTCCCAGGTCTTTCTCCTCAGAGCTGCTCTCCAGCAGGTCGGCCCCCAACCTGTACTGGTGCATGGGGTTATTCCTCCATGGCTGCAGCACCCTACGCTTGCCCATGTTGAATTCCATCACGTTCCACTCTGCCCAACTCTCCAGCCTGTCCAGGTCTCACTGAATGGCATCACAGACTTCTGGTGTGTCAGCCATTCCTCCCAGTTTTGTGTCATCAGCAAATTTGCTGAGGGTACATTCCATCTCTTCATCCAGGTCATTAATTAATACATGGAACAGGACCGGACCCAGTACTGATCCCCGGGGAGCACCACTTGTTACAGACCTCCAACTAGATTCTGTGCCACTAATCACAAGCCTCTGAGCTCTGTATTCAGCCTTCTGGTGTGTCAGCCACCCCTCCCAGTTTTGTGTCATCAACAAACTTGCTGAGGGTACATTCCACCCCTTCACCCAGGTTATTGATGAATATATGGAAGAGGACAATCCACCTCACTGTCCGTTCATCTAACCCCATACTTCCTAAGCTTACCTATGAGGATGCTGTGGGAGACGGGGTCAAAAGCCTTGCTGAGGTCAAGGTAGACAACATCCACTGCCCTCCCCTCATCTTTCCATCCTGCCATGGCATCATAGAAGGGTATCAGGTTAGTCAGTCCTGATTTCCCCTTGGTGAATCCATGGTGACTACTTCTGATAGCTTTCTTTTCCTCCATATGCTTTGAGATGACGCCCAGAATGAGCTATTCCATCCCCTTTCCAGAGATGGAGGCAAGGCTGACTGGCCTGTAGTTTCCTAGTTCCTCCTTCCTGCCCTTTTTGAAGACGGGGATGACATTTTCCTCCAGTCTTTCCTCCAGACTTTCCTCCAGTCCTTGGGCACCTCACCTGTTCTCCAGGACCTTTCAAAGATGATGGAGAGTGGCCCAGTAATGACTTCTGCCAGCTCCCTCAACACTCGTGGGTGCATCCCATCAGGACCCATGGACTTGCAGTTTACATAACTGTTCTCTAACTTGATCTTCCTCAACCAAGGGGAAGCCTTCCTTCATCCAGACTTTCTCTGTTACCTCCAAAGTCCAGGACTCCTGAGGGCTGGCCTGAACATTAAAGACTAAAGCAAAGAAGGCATTCAGCAACTCTGCCTTCCCTGCATCCTCTGTTACCATGGCACCCGTCTCATTCAATACCGGGCCCACATTTTCTCTAGTTTTCCTTTTGCCTCCAATATACTTGAAAAAACCTTTCTTGTTGACTTTGACATCCCTTGCCAGGTTTAATTACAAGAAGGCCTTGGCTTTCCTCATTTCATCCCTGCATATTCTAACGGCATTCTTGTAATCTCCCCAAGTGGTCAGTCCCTTCTTCCGTGCACTTTCTTCTTCCACTGGAGTTTTTTCACAAGCTCCCTGCTCAACAACGCAGGTCTCCTGCCTCCCTTGCCTGATTTTTTGCTCTTAGGGATGCACCAATCCTGAGTTTGGAGACAGCGGTATATGAATACCAACATATTAAATCTAAGCCAGAACTGAATGGCATGAAAACCAAATTGAATCCCCTTACCACCGCCTCCAGGCAGTGGAAGACATGTGTGATTCTGTCACGTTGAAAAACTCAGTGTTGTTATTACTTTTACTTCCCCACAGCCCACCAGGACTGTGTATTGCAGCTTCCCTCTCAGCCAGACTCAAGTACCTCATTATGCAGAAATACCCATGTCCTTCTCCTTCTGTGCTAAATATATTTTCAGTGATGCATGTGTCTGGAAGCCTGTGATCCCCTTTGGTCATTAAACTCCATCTCCCCCTCCTTTTACTTTTCTATACTTACAGCTGGGTCTGGTACAGCCAGGATACGAGCTCAACTGCTCGATTTCTCCTAAATTCCTTAAATTAAGTAAGCAGTGGTGCGGTTGACACTACTGAGAACGCAAACATTGACTGGACTGTGACAGAAGATCAGGAAAAAGTAGCCAGAAGTCCCTTCCTGTTGGCGCCTGTGGTCCCTGGTGATACCTTCATCTTATGGACTTTTCATTTTTATATGTATATTTTCAAGTGGAATAATTTCTAACTGGTTCAAGGTTGGCAGATTCTGACTGGTGTGAAACAGCTTCAGTCACAGATGAGCCGAAACTGAAATAAAATTTACTGGTTCAATAGTCTTTCCTCCAGGTGTATTGAAATCAAACCTGTATGACTGAAAAAACAGAAAGAATGAATGAGGGAGCAGGAGACTGGATTTCAATTTACCTGCCTAGTTTGTAATGTTTCCTTTATTTCATCTCAAGGACATTATATACCTGGACAGGTTGGAGAGGTGGGCTCGTGCAAATTGCATGAGGTTCAACCAAGCCAAGTGCAGGGTCCTGCACCTGGGACGTGGCAACCCCAGGCACAAATACAGGTTGGGCAAAGAATGGCTGGAGAGAAGCCCTAAGGAGAAGGACCTGGGAGTGCTTATGGATGAGAAGCTCAACATGAGCCGGCAGTGTACGCTGGCAGCCCAGAGAGCCAACCGTGTCCTGGGCTGCATCAGGAAAAGTGTGGCCAGCAGGTCTCGGGAGGTGGTTCTGCCCCTCTACTCTGCACTTGTGAGACCCCACCTGGAGTACTGTGTCCAGCTTTGGAGTCCTCAACACAGAAAGGACATGGACCAGCTGGAACACGTGCAGCGGAGGGCCACGAAGATGATCAGAGGGCTGGAGCACCTCCCCTATGGAGACAGGCTGAGAGAGCTGGGATTGTTCAGCCTGGAGAAGAGAAGGCTCCGGGGAGACCTTATAGC
>JAHREE010000124.1:3906445-3957546 GCA_033628505.1 Tringa tobata
AGGGGGGTTGGAACTCAATGATCCTTGAGGTCCCTTCCAACCCTAACCATTCTATGATTCTATGATTCTGTGATTAATAGCCTCAACTGCCTGATGCATTTAGAGCTCTTTCCCATCTGGGTTAAAACTTTGTGTAAAACCTCAATGTACGGACACCAGTTTGGACTCATAAGTGCTATGTAACACCACAATATTGGCTATAAACAATGACAGGACACTTGGGCAGTTGACACCTTGAGACTCTCTCTTCCCCTGTTTGAGTTTCAGGGATCAGTCACACCTTGACTATCTTCAATAGTTTTTGCCTGTGAGACAATCCTGATCTAACATTGGAAAACCCAGACTGCACCATGTGCCCCAGAGAAGAAATAGGGCTGAATAAAACAGCTCTGAGGGCCTCCATCAAACATGATTATTGTCAAAAGCAAAATGCCAAGTTAAGGGATAGCAGAAAATAGGAAAGCTAGGATCCAAGAATAAGACAGCAAAAATCTTCCAGAAGTTGCAAAAAGCAGTTTGTTTTATTCTAAGCATCTTGAACAGGACCTGAGTATGGTTTTAACTTCCAACGGTTAGTTTTGTAAGGTAGCTAAAAGTTTGTCAGTGATTATTGCAAATTAACTTATTTGCTCATTGTACACAATTCACTGCCACCTAAATCCCCTATTCCCTTAAAAATTTGTGTTTGGTTTGGAGTTAGAGAGTTGGTGGTCTTCAAGCCCCTGTCTAAAATTCTGAAGATCTGATCACTGCTATCAACTCTGATGAGTCAGCAGAGACAATTTACTTCATTGCCATGCACAGCTTCTTTGTCTGAAACATGTAAATGGTATTAATGGCATCCTTGGTGAATTGCTCTGAGATTTACAGGTGAAAAGTGCTTTATTACAGTGACACTGTATGTAACAGCTTTGCTGGAAACACCATGTAGCAGTCATGGTTGTGACCTACGAGGATTAGCCAACCCATGGATGTGTAAAAATCCTGATCTTGGGGTTCTCGAGATTCTGCAATAAGTATGCAAAAACTCAGAGGCTGGGTTTCTGAGAGTTTCTTTAATAGAAATAACTACAAAACTACTATTAGTAAAACCAAATATATAGAAAAATATATGTGTGTGTCTGTGTATATTATACTATGAGCCACCAGAAAATTACCAATAGGAAAGCAAGCATGTACATTACAAGAGTAAAGCAAATACTAGCATAACACAAGTTATGACAGAATTCCAACTACTGAAGAAAATGTATTTTTACCTGTGTGCATGTCTTTAAATACAGTATGTGAAGTGTTACTGGCACAACGCGCATCAAACCACTCCCAGAAGCTGGGCTAATAACACCAGAAAAGTCTTGCTCCAAAGATCACCGGCATCATGGAGCCTGGAGTCATCCAGGTGTCCCCACTGAGGGTCCAGTCTGTCTGGGAGATCTTTTGCAGGGAAGCTGTTGCAGAGAAGCACATTTTGGGTATGTAGCAAGTTACTTTTTAAACCTTTTTATGTATATACTCATGAGGGTGTAGAACATCTGTTGCCAGAATAGTTGTTGCTGAGTCCTGTTTTCCTGAAAGGTGAGGTTTTTAGTTTCCTAGTCCTGTACATATCAAGGTTTGTCCTGCCAACTACTCCCATAAGAATGAGGTCTCTGCTGAGCTTAGCAGGGATGTCTCGGTCTCCTGGCTCAGGAGATATCTTTCTTTGTCAGTATGTGTACCTGTTGGGCTTTGTAGCAGCTCCATCAACGCCTGTAGCACACAGTGAAAAACACATTCCTGTTAAGAAAGTGCTTTCTGGGCCTGTCCCTCTTTCCACTGAGTTTTGGGAGTTTTGCGCATGACCTTGCAAAACCTCATGATGGCTACAGGACTTTTTGAAAGCCCGGGTCCTTGCTTCAGAGCTCCTTGGTAACTCTGGGTAACTGAACCCTCGTGGTTCAGGGATGATGCACACACATAACATTTTGGGGTGGTTTATGTTTCTTCTCTCACTGGCCTTCCATGAGGAAAGAGCAAGCATGAGTTTCTGGAGGAAAGGATAGACTTGTAAGTCTATATTCATACCATATCTACTCCAGTGAGGTCATGGACTATCACCAGAACTGATAATGGCTATGTTAATGTGCAGAAAAATAATAAGGACTACAACTTACCCATCTGAATTCCTATTTCTACTGATGTTATTAAACAGACAGATGAGAAAGTAGCAACCCACTTTGTGAGTTTTTTGTTTGATTTGCATTAATATTTGCATGCAATTGCCATCATCAATTTTCAGTAACCATCATGCAGTAACTCACAATGGGTCATGCTAGAACACTGGGGTGGGATCAGAGCCACAGACACCTGGACATGAGATCTGCTTCCCATGAAAGAAAGCAAAACATCTTCTGCATAATCTGAGGGGTCATAGCCCCAGTTCTCCACATGTCCATTTTTTCTAACACAGTCTGTTCTTATTATACATTTTTAAATAATTGCATCTCTACCCAACTGAACTGTGGCTTTTTCCTCTTCATTAACTTTTCCCTGACACTGTCCAGGGCCAGATAACTAAGAAAACCCATGAGGATAATTAAAAACCGTCTATCAGTGACTTTCTTCTGTCTGTCATTCCCTTCATAGGCTCTGTTTACTCTCTGAATGTCCTTATTTATCCACCTGCATGTCTAGAAGAACATCATGTCCTGAAAAACTTACCAGTTTTGCAAGTTAATGAAGAACATAATAAATAGTTTTTCTCTTTTGGTTTTTTTTTCCAGTTTTGCTGCCTTCCACCTTTATCAAAGATAACCCAGTTTTCTATTAGAAGGCAAGAGTTCTGAAATACTCTTTATTTGTACCCAAATTGTTCCCTTTCCTTCATTTAAGTTTTGATTCAAAGTCCATTCAAGAGCGTATGAAGACAGCTAAATCTTACTGAAGTCAGTAGATATTCATACACTGTAAACTGCAGATTGCAGTAACCTGTATAACTCAATGTATCGATACTTCATTTCTCTGTTGTCACTTTCAGACCTCCATATTTCACTCAGCATTGTTAGTCATACAATTTTGTTGCAATAACTAAATACCTTTAGGAGTTGCGTGACACAGCACTTATGAGGTTTAAAGATTTCCTCTTCCACTGCAGAAAAGTTAATTGCACTAGGGCTATGCTTTGCCTACACCAATTAACACAGAAGCTGAAACTACAATTTAACATTCTGGTCATGTGCATACAGTTTGATTTGTTGACACCTCCTCAACTATCTGCCCTGCTACATCCTTTGTCCCTTCCTGAAGCTCTGTAGAGGTTGCTACAACAGTTTGCAAACACTGTTTTGTTTTACTGCTATGAAGTAAAAGCATTGCAAGTAGAAGGAGGTTTTAGAGTTTCTATACATATTTACAATTGAAGAAGCTCCACCTAATTCAATAGTATTTGAGCAGCATGAGAGCCCAACCCCAATTCCCCAGCTCGCATAAACACACAGATGGGAAATAATTATTCTGCCTTGCAGAAAACAAAACAAGCTTTTGGTATTTGCATCTGTATAATTAAAAGAAGATTTTAAAAATTCAGACAATTTCTTATTATTTTAATATCTCGACATCAGTTTCTAAACAGGAGGCTAAAGGAAGTGGCATGCAGGAAAATGGAAGAATGTTGGGATGTCTTATACTTGATAGCCAAAATGGATCAGATGGGTTTTCAGCTCTGAAACAAAGAAACCCTTGAAGCGAACAGTGTGGCAAAGGCCAACAGCATTGCATCTGACTTGAGCAACCATCAGAATCCATATCCTAGTGGTATCATCAGATTGGGAGGAGAAACGGACCATGCAATAAGGTACCTTTGATGGTTTTCTACTTGCTTACTAGAACATAGTTCTGCTTTCCTGAACAGAGCTGAAATCACTTGGGCATTCTTGTGTCCACAGAACAAAGGCTTTTTTCAGGCAGCAACTCTATCTTTGCCTTCAAAATGCCTTGGAGAATGCCTCAACAATATTTACCCTATCCTAGAGACAAGGAACTGTTGTATAAAAAAACAGGGCTAGATTTACAAGGAGGGTTTAGGTTGCATCACTGTAATAACTAATTTGAAGCCACCCTTAAGCTGTTCTATCCATCTGCAGGAGCAGAAGTTCACCAAATTTATCTAGTTCACTGTATTACCAGGGTAGGATGCTAGGCAGGTACTTAAGACATCTGTACTCTCCTACACTCCATACTTCTATGTTAGCCCTTATGCCTTGATTCTTCTGTTATTTCACTTTTTCTAGAAAATACATGAACGTGCCCATGTTTTAAAAAATCTACATTATCTCAAAAAAATAAATACATATATGTGTATGTTATTATTTCTCTTATTATTGTGATTTATGCAGTAACTGCTATCTATCACAACAACTATAGTCCTAGGCCCAAGAATAAACATGAGCATTATCACCCCACTTACCCTTGTGGGAGTTTTCGCAGATTTTAACCCTTTCAATCTTTTCTTATTGTTTAATTTATATTTTCCTATGTCCAGTATTTATGAAATACCTGCCACAGTCAGCTTCAATCATACTTGTTTAACTCCTTAACTTGTTTAACTCCTTACTCCTTTACCTCCTTTAACACCTTAGCTTCCTAATGTTATATATCTAATTTTCTTTGTATTTGTCATCCAAAATGTCTACCAGCTAAACTCATCTCACCAGTAAACTAACAAAGTGTTATATATCTTTCTGAGGAATAAGTTAATGATATACCTTACTTCACAGAGCAAATTAAAATGGCATGAAGAACTGGGAAATTTGACTGCAAAGCCTTTGCTTAGCACGTCAGACCATTCTTTTGGAAAAAGTGCATAAAATTAATTAGTTCCATGAAATGAGAACACAGCCTAAAATGGTTGGAGATAATAAGCAGTTAGGAAAATATAGGACATTGGAATGACAGGTCAGCACTCAAATGTTAGTAAAACTCAATGGAATCAAGTTGCTAACTCTCACTTAAGCTTTAAATCCTCCAGAACTCCTGTGTAAGCAGCAGCATGCCAGACAGCTTGGACTCACTATGGAGGCAAATTCAAGATAATGCCAAGTGGACAATTTCAGGGTTTCAGTAGCATAAACTTGGGGTAAAATTTAGAACCAGGTCTTTTGAGTTCATGACAGGATGTAATATCGAAGTTTCCACTGAACAAGTCATAGTTCCTCCATTCACACCTAAAAAAGTGAAAGAAAAAGAAAAAAAAACAACTGCAGAAATAAAGGGATTCTGTGGACAGAGGAAGTATATGGGCTGTTGAGGCCTCCTTGGTGATTAACGATGGCTGGAGAGACCCGAAACCGAAATGACCAGACAGACCAGTGTCCAGTAAGTGACAGACCATATAATTACCAAATTACAGAGCATAAAAACCACTGACTGCTTCCAATTATAATGTGAAAGGGCAACTTCACAGTTGTGCCACTTAGTAGTGCTGGGGAAAGGCAAAGGAAAATGTGTTAAAGGCCTAATGAGGTGTGTGGGTGGAAGTTACTGCCATAGTTTACGGCTGTTCAGGTTGTTAGTTCCTACAATGTGTCACTTTGAGAGAGAGAGAAGGAAAGGGCGGGAGGCAGAGATGGGAGGATTTGTGTGGGAAGGCATTTTCTCACTGGGCTAGCCGCAAGTAAAGATTTGCTTTCCTTTACTTCTTCCTGAACAGATCTGACAATATATTTTAAAAGAACCATTTAAGATTCCCAGACAGTTTCAGTAATTGATTCAGCATTTTTACAATCCAGGAGACATACTTGTTTATTTTAGCAGGCTGGGGAATTGTTCCCTCGAAGCCCCTAAAAAGCACAACAGGGAGAAAAGAAATAGGGGTATCTAGTATATCAGCAGAAACAGACAACACAGAAGGACATAAAATGTCAGATGAAACACCAACCCCAATGACAGAATGTCAGATATGGCCTTTCCCAGAATGGTAAAATTCTATTCATGCAGCAGGGTACCCACACAACTGACTCTTTGTGAGCTTCCACTGTCAGAGGCTATCTCCTGCGATGGGGTGTCTCTAGGACTGGACCATCCTCCACCTCATTGCAGACCATGCATAACTTCTCCCACACAGCTGACATAGACAACTGAAATCATAGAATCATACAATGGTTTGGGTTGGAAGTGACCTTAAAGACCATCCAGATGCAACCCCGCTGCCATGGGCAGGGGCACCTCCCACCAGACCAGGTTGCTCAAAGCCCCATCCAACCTGGCCATGAACATTTCCGGAGATGGAGTATCCACAACTTCTTTGGGCAACGTGTTCCAGTGCCTCAACACCTTCACAGGAAAGAAATATGTAATCTAAATGTCCTGTCCTTCAGTTTAAGACCATTACCCCTCATCCTATTGCTGGAGAATTAACCACAGTGTCTGGCTCATTCGACAGTCCTCAGTTTAAAAAAGAAATCACCTCCTTGAATTTTCCAGGAGATATTTGCAGCTTGTTCTGTAGTCAATGGGACTCTCAGTGCTGCCTCTGCACTTACCCTCAAGGGACGCAGAGGTCAGCAGCCTTAATCTGTGCAAAGAGACTGCACATTTGGTAGAGAAATAGCAATAAATATTCTTTTGCTAGTTTGCAGTGACACCACAGTATCAGCTCCTTGAGACCCCATTCAGACTATTCACCCCAAAAGGTCCTTCTAAGCCTGACATACTGGGGAGGCTCTAAATCTTGAATTATTAAGAAGTATCTGGCACTAAAAGAATGGCAGCTGGAAAAAGGCACATAGATTTTTTTGTTGCTGTTTTTTTTTCCTCTTACTTTTCCAGAAAAATAAAACCCTGTGAACCCATAGCTGTATGTTGGATGGGAAGAGGGTGTCTTGTTTTTATTGATGAGCAGTAGTGTTAAAGAATTTCTGCTTCTTGGAAAAAAATCCACTTTTTGGTTTACTTCTCATTTGGACTCAAACCAGTAAAATTTCTTCAAGATGAGCCAAGAAGAGAACACTGTAAAGAATTTAGGTGACATTTAAGTGCAATAGTAACTAAATAACCTCTCTCACAGCCAGTTTACAAATTCTGTAGCTGACCAGCACCTTGCCCTTATGATTCTTCCAGCCCATGCTGACACCAAGGGAGTTACTCAACAGGTTTTTAAAGGGAAATCCAGCTGTTAGACCTTCCCTTTCCCTACACCACCAAACAACAGGCCCAGTAGCATTCTCAAATTAGTGTTAATTCACAGAATCAGAGCCCTGGACTCTGAATTATGGCCCCTTTTATCTGAAGGAGAGGTGGGACTGACCTTTATGTGCTTTGTAGATGAGGATTACAGCATTCACATCCTGGTATCCCTACTAGATTCAAACGTGCTTCCACCACTTTACACCAAAGTTGCTGAAACACATGGTTATAGCGGGCAGCCTCTGACTCTTTTGTTCTCTGCTACACAGAGAAAAGCACAAAATTCATGGGATCCCAGATACCTCTGAGGGGTCTCACTCAGGGAGGCTCCAGGGGCCAGTGCCTGCTTCAAGATTACTTAGTTCATTTTATCGTGTGAATACTGAATGTACAATGCATAAAAAATTCCAAAATAGGAAAAGCTGATTCCCCCCACCTGCAGTGAGTGTGTAAATCACTGCACTGGAAAACTGTATTCTTACTTACTTTCTGAACAGTGGAACAGTTCCAAGTCCTTCCCATGAGCTGTAGAAAGAATCACCGTATAACACAGAGTTCAGGAGTCCACCAAATATACTCCGCTTTCATCTGCCAAGGCCTTTTCTGTGCCTATCCATAAATCAAGTAAACTTTTATTTTCCCTGAATATAAACCCCAGCTATTTTCCTAATTACTACACAAACTGTGTATTCCTTTTCCTGTTCAGAGTGTAACAGCTTAATTCCTACACAAACAAGAGATTTTTTGACCTAGAAAAATGAGATTTTGAGTCAACAACAAGCATATTAACACAAACCTTTTTGGCCTATATTATTTCACATATGCCACATCATTTTGAGCCCTATGGTTATCAGTGTACCATGATGTGACTCTACAAAAGACACTGGAACTGCTGTTCACCAACAAAGAAACCATGTCAAAACAAACAAAAGTGAAAAAGTAAATGAAAGTTAATTTTTATAGTTCTGTTTTGGTTTCTTTCTCTAGGTTATTATTGTCCTCATGGAAAACTCTTTTCCACGGAGACTGTGTGAAATGTTTTTTATTCCTACTTTGATGAAATAGCTGTGTTTGACAAAAGCGTTAGAAAAAAATAATCTGAGCTTCTCTTGGCATAAGAAGCCCATTTCAGGAGAAAGAGGGACTTGATCCGGGGCTGAGACCCCTGGAAAGGAGCAGGAGCTGTGCACCAAGGTCGGACAGAACCTACTGGTATCTCTGGAAGCCAGCTTGGAGACATATAGAGAAGAGGAGGAATAAGGACTCACAAGATAGTTGCTAAGTATAATGCAGAGAAGCAAATGATCTAACGGAAATGTTTTGCCTACTAGTAAATCATTCAGATATAGCTGAATGTGAGTTGTTATTAGACCCTGATGCACAATGGTCTCAGACTTTTGTTTATCTTGGCTTTGGTGGGACAGGTTAGCTAGACACTTCTACTTGTCGTGACATACACGGGCCTGGGAAATGTTTGTTTCTTCTCTAGAGAAGAGGGTTCTTTGGAAATAGGTTTATGGTAACTCCAAGTCTAAATTTAAGCAACTATTAACTATTTTCTTTTTCTTTTTCTTTTCTTTTTCTTTTTCTTTTTCTTTTTCTTTTTCTTTTTCTTTTTCTTTTTCTTTTTCTTTTTCTTTTTTTTCTTTTTTTTCCTTTTCCTTTTATTTTCATTTTTATTTTTATTTTTCTTCTTTTTTTTTTTTGATTGACCTCATTAAAGTACAAGACATTGTTACTGTTCACTCTGCAGTTGGGAAAAATGGGAAAAGTGCCACATATTTAGAGAAAAGATATTTGAATTGCTTGCATGTACTTTCTGAGGATAAAGGAGCAATTTTCAGTTGCCTGTAAGTCCTGAAGAAACATATGCTCTGTTTTGTAAAGTTTTTGATGCAGGCAAGAATTTTTTAGATAAAGAACTAAAAAAGCAAAACCCGTTACATCTGTGGAGGAAATATTTTGTCATGAGACTTGAATAACACAGGGATGCAGTATAAGTCACTCTTTCCCCAGTATTTTTCCTTTTTTAAGTGCTGTAATCCCATAACAGAGGGATGGAGGTGGCTCTGCTGACATAAAAACTGTTTCATTGGATAAAGGAAGAAACTTTTCATAAAGGAGTGTCTTCAAGAGGAATTCTTTAGACCCTTTGAACCACATCAAACCACTGTATGTTATTTTCCACAGGGAAAGAAAGCAGTTGCATGTATAAATTAATCCGGAGTGGCTTTTGCTTCCACAGGAAACTCTCCTGTTGGATGTTTGAAAGGACTTGTGTATGGCAATATTCCACAATAGTACTTTACAGAGGAATTCAAGTACTTTCCTCAAACCAAAAATCCAATAGAAAGATGGCATCTCACTGAGCTGGAAATCATGCCACAGTTATGGATATGGAAGACAGGCTGTTCCTAGACCATGAGCCAGAAAAAGAACTGGGGCTCAAAATGTAAAGCAAATCCTTGAGTGTAAAAGAAACAGAAATGTTGAGCTCTTTAAAGTTAGGGAAAATATTGCCTATTTAAGTCTGTTTATCTTCCTCTTGTAGATTAAAATTGTATGTGTGCCTCTTAGACAAGCTATTATCTTATCTGCTTTCAACCACAGAGAATAAGATTGTCTAAAAAGTACATGCACAAACTCCACTCTGGTATTAATTCTTCCTAACTCAGAGATATGGCACATTCTTTCCAAAATAAAAGGCATATTCTTCATGAGTCATCCACACATCTCTTGCCTTCAACACATATACATGTATTACACTAAGAGTCATATATTTTGGCCCCAGTGTGCCAGGGCAAGCTCTAACAGTCTTGCCAGAATAAATAAAATTAACTTTGCCTCTTTATCCACAGTCATAAATCTATAATCAATCAACAGATGCTCAAGTGCTTTTTGAGAAATATTTTTCCTACCACAGACAAAAGTGAATTTTCAACCATTTTCTGTTTGTCTTTAACATAGATGATTGGACATTTCTTTCTTGATCTGTATATAGCACTGGGCAGTCTTAGTCATATATTATAGACTCTTTATGTTATTCCCCTTTAATAAATCTGAACATCGGCTGCTCATCAGTCCTGTGTGCACAGGGGAAATGATAGACTCTGTTCATAAAGAATATTTAAACAGAAGAGATTGTAACACACTTTTTTGTCTTATATGCAACTTCTCCTAATGGCCATCAGGAAGACATGGTCTACAGTATGAGTATTTCACGGTTTATTACTGCATAGAGCTGAAGCAGTGACTAGTTAACACAATTATTTTGGTGGAATGCAATTTTAACTTCATATGTGACATAAAAATTAGACCTGGAAAAGTCTCACTGAGCTATTCAGACACCCTTTTATTAGAAGCAAGAAAAGAAAGGAACCAAAACAAACCACATGAAGTTTCCACAGGAAGCAAAGAACAATCCAAAAGGCAGCAAGCCTGCCAGAAAAGACTCAAAACATTCAAAACAAAATAAAGATAAAACAAAAGGCAAAAATTCATTCAAAGACAAGTGCACCAATTAATTTCTAAGCAGTCTAAAAATCTCCTGGAGCATACCAACAACTTGATTAGAAGGGATGGCAAACACAAACCCATGTGCTGTAGGTGGGCTTAGACAAAATGAATTTGAGTACTGCTTATGTCAAAGAATATCTAGAACAAACCAAAACCCAAGCATTTATTTTTAATAGTATATTTAGAAGTGAAGTATAGGGAAAAGTGGAGGAGGATAATCTAAAGGTATCAGGCCTAGTCATGGGAAAACTATCGTGTTTATACCTCCACCAACCACAGTTTTTCAGCTCTTGTGTGAAGTATTAACTCTCACCATGCCTCTGTTTCCCATATTACAAGCAGATAAAATTGGTTTTAACATCTGGCTTTTAACAATATGTGTCTCAGTCATTTAGAGCTATACAAGTTGTTTATGCTGCAATTGAACAGTGCCAGGAACATTGAGGAATTTGATCATCTTTATCACATCTATGCACTACCAGAATAAAAGCAAAATATATGCTCAAATTTCCTATGCCCAAATCTTTACTATCAATATAGACTATTCTGTTCCCTAAGGCAATGAACCACTTCTGCAGTCATCAACATATTGCGTTTGAGCTATGCCCTACAGGAGAAAATAGTGCCTCTGTGGAGTATTATACTTGCTAACTTTTTTTTTTTCAGATTTCAAATAGAATTATCATGAGTGTTATCTCTAATTCTGTAAAAGCTTCAACAAAGCTGGAAAAGAATGGCTAAAAAATTCCTTAAAACTTCTGAACATGCTGAATTTCAAATAATGTCATCATTTTCTACAAATATACACTTGCTCTAAATAGAAAATGGGAATTAGTCTCCTGGAATGGTGCAAAGTTCTTGAAAATGTTGGCTTTGGATTCTGGTTTATACATGAGATCCATTTCTAAATGCTAGGAAGGTATTTACACTTGAATTGCACTCTCCTTCATGAGCATGTGCCATTGAGTAGCTTGAAGTGTGCTGCTCTTTTTAAAATAAATCTTGTTTATTGAAATGAAGATAACTACCGAGATCATGAAACAGGAAGGGAGACTCTAAAGATGCTTAGAAGTAATTTATTGCTAATGATATGAGGTACGTAAACTTTTACAGAAGTGATTTCACTCAGACATGAATTATTGATGCCTGCTGTGTGCAAGGTGAACAAAACAGATGTGATAAATAGTGCAACAACTGTGACAAAGAAGCATTTTATTGTTTGTTATTTTACTGTTTATTATTTCCCCATTTATAAAAATGATGATATGGAGCAGCCCCCAACTCTGAACTTAAGGAGAAATCAATCTGAGAAATAGTTAAAAGAACTGAATGCTTGCAATGTTTTCTGAAACAAACTGTAGAAAACTGAGCTGAAACGGAGTCCATGCAACTTACATATATCTCCATCTACTTCTTTTCTAAATTGAAAAGATATCCTTGGGGCATGAGTCAGGGATATGAACTGAAAATTAAAATGTAGAAACCTAAATTAGGGCCAAGGTTGCATTCCTGAGCATTCTGCAAAAATGTAAATAGAGACAATTCAGGTCTTTACCTGCACATTTTCTCTCCTTTCCTCTTTAACATGAGATGAAGGAGATATCCACTGAAGGTGGATTTAGAATCTAAAATATGTTGAAGAAAATGTATTTCCATACAGTACTCTGAAATTGGTGGCAATAATTCCCTAGCCTATTATTAAAGCCAAGAATTTCAAACTATTATAAAGGGTCTGGCATGTATTTAGATAAAATATTCAGAGTTCTGGAAGGGTCGAAGATCTCGGTCTCCTTGGCGTGCACCAACTTTTAACTACTGAAAATCAAGACCAAAATTTCCCTGTCCTCTGAATGGTTTTTGTCTTAATTGCAAGGTCTCTGTCCTTTCAGAGCACATGGCCCTGGCCCCCAGTGCATGATCATACAGATGCTGTTTCCGCTGTTCTTCACTTTTATGGTCCTTGGAGAAGAAATTGTTTGCTTGATGAGCTTCAGCCTTTTAGAACTGCATGTATAAAAATGCTTGGGTATAATATGTTCTTCTTTACTGCAGGAATTACACAGGCAAATAATCAGCTGGAGCACTAATGAGGTATTTGCATGCATAATTACATCACTTGTAGGCACAGTTTTATATGCAGCTTGAACCTGAGCCTGACAACTATGAAACACCAGGTAATATCATTCCGGTTGAGTTCCTCAGGCTTGGTATCAGCGTCTCTCTGTTTCTGAAGATAACATCACTATCTGCACATCAGTCTTTTTCCGAAAGATCAATAAAGACACAAAGGCATATTCAAGCTAGCTTCCAGCTACAGCCCTGTATCTGGTGCTTTCATTTGATGTGGTCTAGGAGACTCCTAAATCAGGGACATTAATTAAACTTTTGAATTCCCAGATGTGCCTGTGTTGTCCTCTGACTAAGCCCAGGGGTTAAAGTGAACATTAAACTGTCTGACTAAGACCTTTTAAAGTGTAATCTTTAGTGTAATGCCCTGATATAGGCTGAACAAATATTCTGGACACTATTCTCTCCCACTAATGCTCCCAGAAAAGATTTGCTCTCCGTAGGAAATCTTGCACTTTGCTGCAATATGAGGTTTTTCCAGCATGCCTTTCTGGGAACTGACCCTTTACATCTGGAAACAGCTGCTTTGCAAACAGCTACGGAGACTGCTCAGTTTATTTTCTGTAGTCATTCTTTATATTTGCTTACCATCACTTTTTCCTTCTGATTTTTTAAGAAATGGCACATGTTGGCTTGGAGAAGTGGTGCAGCCTACAGGACTGAACACTAACTGGATGAAAATGAAGTCTTGATTTTCTTGCAGGATCTCTGCGTGTTGTGGGTCACTACTTCTTCTTGCCTCTGTTTCTAGCAGTGGAATGGATATATTATATCATTTTAAAAGCAGTTTTGAAATATCTTGCTGAAAAATGCTCTGTAGGAATTAGGTAATGTTTCTGTTTACGTCTGCAAGTACTTAATGGTGTAAAATGAAAGTAAACTGTGCCTTGTGTTTGGCAAAAGCCATTCTTAGCAGATCTCTTTCCTATTTCATTAGGAAAACAATTAAACCAAGTGCTTAACCTCCCCCATGCCACTGATTTGATAATGGGTTCTGATGTGCTCCTTTCTTACTGAGGTGAATTTTCCTAATCATGTTTAATTTCTTTTTATATGCAAAGTGTACTTACAAGTCTAAGAATTTGTATTGAACCTTTAGAAGTCTGATACAAAACATGTTGAGATTAGTAAGAAGTTTTGGAAGATTTCAGTAGGTTTTGAAAGAACACCTTTTTTTGTTGTTGTTGGGGTTTTTTTGTGTGAAGGGGAGTGAGGAGGTTGCATGGATTAAATTATCTAAAAGGAGATATATTCATACTGGAAATTACAAGATTACTTTGGAGATTTTTGTGGACCATATTTGGAATGGGGAGCACCTTGCTGCTTCACTTTCCATCCATTATTTGAAAATTTTCAAGAGAATTAAGAATTTCCTCTTGTAGTTTAAGAGACACTGCATTGTAAAAAAGAGGAAAAGTCTGTTTCTGTATATGGCATGACATATCTCTTAATAAAATTGTACAAATGGCAAGCAATACTTCCTTTCCATAACAAAAACATTCAACCAAATTCTAAATCAGTAACTTGCTTCTTAACTTTTTTCTTAATTTTGAATCTTTCTTAAAAATAATTATTCCAGTCTGCCTCACCTCAAAATTCCTAAAAATGATCCCTACATTTATGATTTTTTTTGGAGCTCCGTTAGAAGTGTACCTTGACTTAGTTGAATTCAATATTAAATTTCCATTTTAACGGAAAAATATATATATTTTGTTTACTAATATTTATTAATATTTTTGTGTTTGGACAACTCTATTCCATTTCCTAATTTTCTAAAGCCAAGTTAACCTCTACACGTGTCGAAATAAAATTCTTGGATGTGGATGGAGAAATACGAACACTTGTGTTTTATTTATAAAATCAACAGTCTGACAGAACTTATTATTTATTAAAAATACGTAGGAATTTTTCATAGAGATGTTATTAAAGGTGAACATGCCTTTTATATCAGAGAGTAACAACAAAAAGCCTGTGAGGAAGATGAAAGGATCCCTATGTCTGTGTGGGTTTCTTTCATATGGGTATGTTTCCAAGTTCCTAGTAACAACTCACTTTAACAGCTAACCTGGATATAGACCTACATATTCCAGGGGCTGATATATTGTAATCTAATCCTCTTCAAGGGCACCTTTTCTCTTTTATTGCCATTCTTCAATGAAGGAATAGGTATTAGTAATATGAACATGCATCAGGATTTCTCAGTCATTCTCTGAGCTGGTCGCCTTCCACTCCTCCAGAACCATCTCATAAATTTCGTTGCTGCAACAATCTGTATTGTCTATTCCCTTGACACTGTCTGATTCCCTTCTCCAACATCTCTTCTGTGTCATATTTTGTAAACTCCTTTCCTTGTCTTAGAAATTGCTGAATTTTCTTTTTCTGGTTCTTTTATACATTCATTGTTTTCTACTCTCTTCATCACAACAAATCTGCAGTCAAGCTGCTAGAAGATTTTCATTCATGTGATCCTCTGTCTGTTTGATTTTTACAAGCATGTTCAACTTCCCTATTTTTAACAGAGAAGTCCAAGTCTAGGCTTTCTTTTAACAATATTTTATCTCACAGATGTTTCTGAGATGCTGCCTTGCAATTTAATGACATCTCATAGGGATCAGAACTTGACTCTTAATCCTTTTAAAGCAACCTTTTAAAAATATTTTTTCATACTTTTAGACTGTGCTAAGACTCCAAGTAGGGTTTAATATCATACCATCTTGCAAAACATTCAAACTCATAGCAATGAAATTGTGATCTGTTATCTGTCATTACCATGATTGGTAGCAAATACAGATTTTATATCTGAGATTACACGTTCAGCTGTATTCTCTGACAAAGTACTATTTCTGGGTAAGAGGAATAATAATCCAGAACCAGTATGTAATTTTTTTCACCAGACACAAACAAATCTATGCCAACCATGGACCATAGATATAGTTTCACAACTACATTTAATCTTTCTGTGTCAGAAACTTATTCTTCCTTTTCTCTTTCCCAGACTTTTTTCATGATATTGTTCTTCTTGATGGGAATTTGACTTGTTGGTTTGTTTCATCTGTATTTGCTTTAACTTTGGTCTTAGCTTGTATTTATCTCTACAAATCTTCACATGTATTTGATTATAGGTTTCTTTCATCACATAATATGCTTATGTATAAATTATATTTTCTATACACTGCTTTCTGCATGTGTGTTTAATATCGTGGTTTTGGTCTGTGAGTAAATTCTACAAAATGAAATTAACTTTGTCCCATTAAAATTTGTGTGCAAATGCTCAACCTAAAAGACAGAAGATAATCACTAGTATTTAAGTAAATGTTCTGCTCACTGGATGTAGCTGTCTGGAAGAGTAGATATGGTGTAACATCTTCTGGGAGTGCTACCGATCATCTCAAGTCCTTCATGCACATTTGTTCTGAAATCTTCATATTTAAATATGCATGTGTGTGCCTCTGTGTGTGCACACTGATTTTTTGGTTCTTTTCTACAATGGATTTGCTTTACAAATAAATGAAGCTCTGTCTAAAAACAAGGCACTGCTTTGATATATTTGCTTCCACACTATATTTGATATTTCACATTGCTTGAATTTTATTTGCATTTTTGAGGCTTTATCTTTGAATAATCTGCATTTATTTTGCCTGCATGTGTATCTATGAGTCTGTGTTTCCCAGTAAAAATTTTTATTCATTCTGGTTATACTATGCATCTATTGAAATAATTTAAGTTTACTTTTCAGATTTAAATCAGAAACAGAAGACAAATATGTTCTTCCTTTCGGGGATCTCATCTAAAATCTGATTTTAAATTAAGGATTAGGGATTTCACAAAATCTGAAGAGTTGCATAGTTTATTTAACTATCCTGAATATATTACAAATACCAAAATTTTCTTCTGGTTTTACATTTTCATGAGAAACTGGCACTTTCAAATTCCAGACCTTTTCAAGGAGTACAGTACTCTTTAAATTTTTTTAACACACTCCAGTAACTTTGCTCCTCATCACCCAGTTAGAGGCTATTAAATTCAATCTTCCAAACCATTGACACCAAAAATGCATTTCGAATTTCAAGTCAGACTTTATAGTTCTTGATGTCTATAACCAACCATGTTAATCAGTTCTGGATTAAATATTTTATGATAAGTGGAAAAATTTCTTGAGAGGTCATGTTTTCCTGGACACTATTGCTTTATGTGGAGTTGAAGATTTTTCTTTATGTACAATTCTCCAGCAGAAACATGAGATTTTGTCGTATCTGTCTATAGAATTTACAAGTTACATTTGTGAAGTAAAAGATCTACCTCTTGAACCACTGCTTTGAAATCTTGTAAACATTTTATACTGCTGTTTTGAGAGGTTTTGTCTCCTGTGCAAAAATCTTCTAGGTAACCTAAAGCATAACATATAGCAGAAGGCTATCTTCAACTTGAAAAACAAAGATGTCTTTTCTACAATGTTACAGTATATACTGAGAGGTTCAAATAGATCTACAAATAGATCTGGAGATAAAGCAACTCAGTTCTATTAACGTTAGAGGTTTGTTTGGAACTCCTGTCATTTATTAATAAAACCAGCCTACTAAGCAAAGCTTTGATCATTTGTTCTTCTGACAGAATGTAGACTTTGTTCACTTAGATTTCATTCATTCTTGTGAATTTTGCAAACTAGAAATTGCAGTTTTATGCAAAAAATGATTGCTTGCCTTGATATTTACAAATAAGCTGGTGTTCAGGTAGTAACAATACACTTTTTGTCATGTTGGTTTCATAGATAACGCCCTAACAATTAAATTTTGTAATTTCTCCTTCTTATGCTGATATCCCTACAAGGAGAATTCATTTCTGGGTAAAAGCACTGGGTAGGTATGCCATTCCAGGTTCTGGTATAAAATTCACCATTAACCTTGGATAATCCCAAATCTGTAATATTTTTTTTCATCTTATAAATCTTTTTCAGAGCTAAAATCGTGTCAGTTCTATGTCAAGGTAATGCAAGAATTAGGACAATGTAATACTAATAGAGGTATTAGCCTTCTTACAAAATTTCAAACCTTTCTAGAAAATGTATTTTTACACTGGATTAAAAATGGCACAATCTTCTTCTCTCACATTGCAGGGCCAATGTTTCACAGAAATAAATCAATACTTATTGATCCAACCTGTTTCTGCAATTGAGAGGAATTCCCTAGAAAGATGGAAAGCAGGAACTTTGGGTTCCTGCACCACGACACACCTCAGACCAATTTGCAATTTTGCCCTGGTCGTGCTTGTGCTTTATCCAGCTTTATAACAAGGGTAATTAGGGCAGATAGAGTCCCAACTGAGATAACTCTGCGGAGCTCCAGTGAGCACTGAAATTTGGTCCTATGGCAGCTTATATCAACTTGAAGATGGGGCCTTCAGGTGATAAGTTGTTAGTGGCAACATATTCCCATGGTACAAAGAGTTCTGGCTATAAGCAGGACCTTTACTGCTATTGACTGGTATTATATTTCCGAAATTATATTCCTGTTACAACATTAGTTAGTGTAAATCATTTGAAACAGCCATATAAATATGTCTGGAGTGGTATGCTCTGGAAACCTAATCGATATGGTGTCACATTAAACAGAGGAGTAAAGAGAATTTCTAATTACAAGGAAAATATAAATAATCCTGTGCAAACATGTGGAAACATGTGGTAGATGTCACATAAATAACCTGATCGTAGGTGTGGAATGGCAATATTTTTTCTTCCCAGTCATTAAGAGGCTGTGCTGGCCATGGATCTGGCCTAATTTTCATCCCTCTGCTTGTTTGCCAACTTGTTAGACCTTGTAGGCTATTGCTGTTTCTTTTCTACAAGCCAACAAACCTCCTCATGTTTATCAGAAGCCATTCATGAGGTCAGTACCTACGTTTCACTTAAGCTGATTGTTTTGTACCATATGCAGACAAAGTGACAAGTCCTGTGGTGGTCAGTTTGTCCCACGTCACCATCCACAGTAGAAAGCACCATATGCTCAGTTCACGGTTAGTAAAATCAAGTGAACTTTGGTTGTATTCAACTGCTGTGTAAATTTAGGAAGGAGACACGCTTGGGGAATGTGGAGGAGGACTGACCAGAGTCACTGTCCCTCTTCTATGCCTTCACTGAACATTTACAACCTCATGTTATGGAATTATAGTAAAAAGGAGCCCTGAATCCTCCACACCTGAATCATCCATGTTACACATGCCTCAACCTCCACAACTACTAATTTAACAGATTGCACGTTTCTCCTATTACATGATCATTTCACTCTTCCCATCACTTCCNATACCACATGATCAGCCTCCAAACTGGTGGATCTGTCTCATGTTTCCTTATATACTGGAGGACTCAAGAAGTGCCCCTTTTGTTTAGTCTAGGTGTTATCAAATTTTACAACTAACCTGTACCAGGTGTAGCTAGCAAGTCTTCTGCATGTGAGCTTAAAAGATAACTTTGGACATTGCCCACACACACATGCAGGTATATACACATATATATTTATATATATATATCTCACTTGTTTTCACAATTTAAACCATTTTTTCACCTGTGACACCTTCCAATAGAAAAATAATAGGTTTTTATATCAAAGAGGTGAAAAAAACCAAGGAGGAACTCTGGAAGTTTATTCTTTGGAGGAAGACTGAATGGACAAATATAGACAAATATAAAGTAAAATGAATAGATACTTTAAATCACAAAGTTCAGTTTTCCACCCTGGACCAAACAGTCAAGACACTACAAGCAACAAATGAAACAGAGTAAATCTCTGTTAATAAAAACAATTAAAAATAATAAAATAGAGACATGTTTTATTAGTTTATCCAGATGGCTCATGGGCTCTGGCTTAAGCCATATCATAACATTACAAACTAGACCCAGATCTGCAAAGGTGCTGTGTACCATCAGCATCCTTGGGTGCTAATAAGACCATTTGCTACTGCAGAGATAGGAATATGTGCATACTCACAGATTTGGAACCATATGTTCAAGTTCTTTTTGTTTTGTTTTGTTTTCCTCCCAAGAGCAGAATTTTTCCCTCTCTACTACTCAGCCATTTTTACTGACATAAGTGGCTTATTCTCTGCTCTGATCTTTCCTTCCAGTTTCAGAGCCTTTCTTCTTGAGATGTCACAGCAATGCAAAGGTTAAGTCCCCTCCCCAGGCAGAGAGGCACTAGAGATACTTGAAAGCCAGTCAACAATTTCAATAGGAATCTTCCTTTCACAGTGAAGGGCTCTGCTTGTCAAAGCAAGCTGTTCAGCAGCTTGGTTTCAGCCTACTTGATCCAGTCTGTTTACCTCTTAGGATCTCTTGCAGGGTGGGTGTTTGCTCTGCACTTAATGCTGGCCTCCTCTTAAAATGTTACCAGTGTGGCAGTGCAGGTGTGTAATTCACTTGCTTGTTATGCTAAAGACAACACCAAAGTGCTCAATGTAAGTGTGATTCTGTCAGATGAAGGTGCCCTGCTTCTCTACATGGCTTATTTTGATTCACACACCAGCCCTTTGCAACCAATTATTGCTGCTCACACTAAGCAGGTGCCCAATTATTATGGAAACCACTATATTGTTTAGCACAGAGATGGCAAACTCTTTCTCATTTCACTCTCACATTTGATCCAAAGGGATTTAGACCCTGATCCAGAGCAAGAATATTCCTCAAGTTAAATACGTGAATAATTGTGTTCCATTTTGGGAACTCAGAGGACAAATATTTTCTTGGATAACGATACCCAATAGGATACACACCAGGGATTGTTCCATTGTAACACTGTTGTGCAATCAGGTATTATATTATTTTTTTGACAATAAGCATCTACTTGCACAAGCAGCCTAATAAAATGATTTATATACCACTTCAATTTTGCATTTTGCATCACTGCAAACAATCTTCCTTGAATTTCAATGACATCATCCGCCATACTTCATTGTTGTAACACTAACATCTTAACTACCTTCCTTATTACAATCTTATCATCAGCCAGTAAAACCATATGACTCATTAATTTAAGCACAACTCATTTTTTCTGGTGCCAAGGTGGGAACTTCACTTTCTAATACTTTACATTATTTGATGAATCAATAGAGTTTGGCTTTTCTTGTGCTGTATAATATCTTTTTCGTCTTGGGCAAGTCAGTTGAGTTTGCGTTCATGTCCATATTATGTGTCAAATTTAGGTACCTAACATAAGTGTCATATGAACTAGGAGTTGGGTGCCATTACTGTCAATGGAGTTCTGAAGCTCAACTCCTTTGCCTCATTTTTCCAGAAACTTTTTATATGTCTTAAAATATCTATCTAAGATATTTTCCTGGGTTTGGTGGATATAGCACAGTTTCAAGCAAACTAACCTTTCCTCCCACAACACAAGGGATGTGATCTTCTTCACATGATCTATTTCATGTGTGCTTTTAAGGTAAAGCTTCATTATTAATAGCGGGTACTTATGTCGTTGCTATTAGAGTAGTACAGTGTCCCTGAACAGTAGTTCCCTGAGTGTCTCTCTCGATCGTAGCTCTGGGGGATAAGAAAGTATTAGATGGGAAGGATGAAAGCCAAATTTTCTTTCCATTGTCTCTTATCCTCCTGCCCTTCTCTCCTACCTGCTCGAACATCACAGTGCCTGATTTAATTTTCTGCAGATTGGGATTTATATCATAGAGTAAGTGCTCAATGTACAGGGAAGAAGGAGAGTTAAGACACTTTAGAAAAAGATCTAAGTCAGACAGCAGGCTGAGCAAAGAGTAGCCAAGAACTTCCCAATGGTGTTTCTACACATTGAGCATGTAAGAAGTCTCAAGTTCCCCCTCTTAGAAGCTTTTATGTATATTTGAAGATGACATTTCTTCTCACAAGGAAGCTGCAGTTCAGAGCTTTCTTCTGCAGGTGGATGCCTCTGATCTTTCCTTCAAAGAGTAGAACAAGATATCCATTTCCTCTTGCAAAGCATTTAGGGAAGAAGGGAACAGAACCACTCCTGAGTTAGAGACTCTCAAAGTGAGAAGAGGGAGTCCTAAACTCAGTCCCTGCTTCTGCTCATCTCTAGTGTGCCCTTAGAAATAGGTGTCCCTGGCAGCCGCTAACTGTTCTGAGCAGAGTAATGTTCCACCCATCAAAAAAGAAATTCACAGAATGATATGGGTTTTGAAGGGACCTCTGGAGATCACCTAGTCCAACCCCCTGCCCGAGCAGGGTCACACAGAGCAGGTTGCACAGGCATGTGCCCAGGTGGATTTTGAATGTCTCCAGAGATGGAGACTCCGTCACCTTTCTGGGCATTCTGTTCCAGGACTCTGCCACCTTCAAAGGGAAGAAGTCCCTCCTCATATTTAGAGAGAACTTTCTGTGTTCAAGTTTGTTCCTGTTACCCCTTGTCCTGTCACTGGGCACCACTGAGAACAGTCTGGCCCCCTCCTCTTGACACCCACCCTTTAAGTATTTATAAGCATTGGTGAGATCCTCCCTCAGTCTTTTCTTCTCCAGAAGTAGCCTAAAGGTTACAGTATTCTCCTTTGAGGAAAAAAAGATGTTGCTGGTTTGTGTTCCAAGAAAGAGTATTTTACATGCAACCGTCATGGGATGAAGAAAGACATTTGAGATGTTAGTGCTACAGTAATTCATAAAGCACTTTCAAATGGGAGAGTACACTTGCTGGGAAAAAAAGGATGGTCTAGCTAAAAGAGCTCTAGATTCTGAATTAAGACACTTTGATCTGTCCCTAACTCAGGAGGGTCTTAGTAAAGTGGTACTCCGTTAGAACCCCATCACCACCAGTAACGGTGATATTCCTGCTTCAGTTCTGTTCTGATGATAAACGCAAACATAAAGCTAAGCCACATGGAATAATAAATCATAAATTCACATAGTCAGTTCAGTGCTCTGACTGAGAAATTGCTAGAATAGAGCACAAATGAGTCTCAATGCCCTCTGCAAGCAGTCTCAGTAGCATTTCAGGCTGGTTTACTCCCTAGCAATGTGTTTTCTGAACAGGAACAAGAGATGACTCAAGGCACATCCATAACCTCATACCAGAGATACCTCAAACAGAATATTTAGAATATTCATTCCCAGTGAGCATAGTGATTTTGTTATTGCAATACATGGTACCCTTCCTTCTGCCTAGAAACAGAATTCCTTAGTTGTGTTATATGCTCTATACTGATAACAGATGGTGATATTTTTTTCTGTAGCCTCAGTTGAATAGTCTTATGTTTTGGAAAAGGAGTACTGTAGTGTTACTTCTGCAAACCACAAAGTCGTGAAGTGTTGGTTTTTTTGTGTTTGTTTGTTTGTTTGGGGTTTTTTTTCCAAGCTGAATGGAAGATAGATTTTTTTC
The DNA here is from genome assembly GCA_033628505.1 of Tringa tobata. Lineage (NCBI taxonomy): Eukaryota > Metazoa > Chordata > Aves > Charadriiformes > Scolopacidae > Tringa > Tringa tobata. The sequence goes on from JAHREE010000124.1 coordinate 3,929,596, forward strand.
TGCCTCGGAAATTCTACACTATTTTAATGTAGAACTCAATAAACCTTTTCTGACAGCTATTCTGATTATTTTTTAACTTAAAACATCATTTATTAACTGAGTGTATCTGGCCACCTTAAATGACATTCTTTTGATATTTCTTACATGTGTTCTAGTCTCTTTTTTAATATGTATCCTAGGAGATAATGGTATTCTATAAGATTTTCAGAAGTCAAATCATGTTCTATATATCACATGGGAAACATTTATGGTAGATGGCATGATAGAAAATGAACCTTTTTAGAGCATCACGTTAGGTAATTACAGTTTCAAATGTGTACAGTATTATCCCCCACAGATGATTAACCCACTTTTAAGGGGTGATAGGTGTTATTAATTGACCTGTTCACTGAACTCTAGGTGCTTGGGAACGTGCATATTCCACAAATTACTACTCTATGTTGTTAATCATGCAGCTCTCCTTCATGACTCAGTAGAAGTGGAAATCAAAAGGCAAAAGGCTAACAGATGACCCATTCTTTTACAGGCCCACAAATATATTACAATAAATAAGATTGTTCAGGACGCAATTCTAAAAGAAGTGACCTTTCTCTGTGTTTCCTGTCAGATTTAACTTCCCACCTCTGTTTTCTTCGCTGGACCTGCAGTCTCATGCATTGCTTCTTTCTCACCAATATCCTGTCTCTCCATCTCTCCATTTCAGGTCTCTCCTGCTTTGACCCTTTTCATCCTTCTTTGTTTTGAGTTTTACTTTTATTCCACCTGTAGCATATGCCACGCAAAGCTGATGGGGGTGGCTGTCCCTGGCAGACTGTGCTTTCCAACCTGTTTCATTTGACACTTCTCAATGTGCAAAGCAACAAAGGGAAAGAGCAGAAGAGCAAATAGCGTACACACACATAGAAGTGGATGGAGGTCTTTGTCAGCTCAAGAAGTTTGGTATAGGGTATCCATATGCTCCCCTGGGTACTGTTACCTTGTTAACGCATATCTTTCCATGTGCACTTTCAGAAACAAAGTATAACCACTCAAATGTATAATAGATAAGGAAAAGACAGCAGACTGAAACTAATTGAGCTATTCCTCCAGCAGAAATGCAAGAGAAGGGGTTATTAATATTCTTCTTAGAGGCTTTGGATGTGCTCCAACATGTGATGAGAGATCTGCACCTGTATCCTTTGTGAATATTTACGAATACCTTATTGTGGTGTCAGGGCACAGACTTTTGTTCTGTTTGTTCTGCTAATGTGGTTTAGCTTCATCAAGTTATGTTCAGCATGAGTTCTTCTAAAAAATGCCTGTATGGTTAAACTATAGTAACTCGGATGATGAGTTAAAGAGTTGACTGAACGCTGAGTGCTGCTTATGAAATAATCATGACTTTGAGATGATGGATAGACTTGATTCCCTGAATTTCCAGCTGAGATTTTCAGCAGGAGCTTCATTAGACAGACATGGGTTGAGCCTGTTGTACTACAGATACAAATGAATTTGAAAAACTGTTCTAACTTAAAACTTTCGGATCTGAATAATTTAGATTGCCTGATTGCTCCCCAAACTAACATCTTCATTTCTGTTTTGATGGCAGAGAGGAGTGGAAGTGTCATATTGTTGTACTGAGTTTAAATAACTTCAAGAAACTTTCCCATCTAGTCAGGGAAAATCAAATTCATATGCTTTGAAGATGAGCAAAACTGTGTAATTGTGCCAGGAAAAAATGTGTTAGTCTGAAGGCTGATTCTTTTCTCTGAACATAGCACAGGGGACTGATTTGTGTAGACAGTATATAACAAAGGCCTGACTACTGAACACTCTGAATTTTTACAGTGTTCTGAAGACATGCAGAAGAGTCTAAAGCCATTAGCCTGGCTTTAGTCAATACTAACCCAAATTCAGGAACCTCTAGAAGATCTGAATTTCAAATATTGCTTAGAAAATTGATACTTCTGAAGGTACTCTTCTGCAGATTCTGAGTGCTTCTATGAACCTTAGTCCCAATCAGTTAAGAATTTAGAAAGTAACAGAGGGTTTGCAGCCCTGGCAGCTCCTTTCCCCTCCACATTCCACTGTGTATTCCCCACTGTAAGATTTATCTTGACTCATAAGATGCATTAGTGTGTGCAGCTATGCATTCCACCACACCATCCTCGGCAACATTTCACATCTTGTTATAAATGTTACTATTTGTCATAGGTAATTTAAATATACAATTTTTTAAAGAAACACTGGTTTAAAGCACAACCTAATTTAACTCCGTGTTTGTATATATATATGTGTGTGTGTGTGTATGTGTGTGCATGAAAGGACTTGCTTAATAAACACCACGGTATTTTATGGATCAGTTTATAAGCTCATGGCAGAACTCCTACCAAACAGATATCTAGAAAGAGTCCACCCAGCAGGATGCCCAAAGAAGGTAAAATGAAATTCTCATTTGGTTGTCCAAATGTGCACAGCTACACACAGAGCTAAATGAGATCAAGGTCCTTCCTTGGTCCTTCCTACAAACCATTGCCCTTCTCCATCAGATGAGTCAATCCTGATGGATCCTTGTTTAGCTGCTCTTCAAGACCATCAGTGATGAAGTCTTAGCAGATCCACTAACTAACGTATACCACCATTTCACCATCCAGAGCATAAAATCTCCAATTTGGAGTCTCCTCTGCACCTTTCTTACTTAGAAACATTTGACATTTGTTGCTTTTTGACCTACTCAAAACAACCCAGAAAAAACTTATTTAAAACCCCAGCTAGAGGAGAAATCATTGACTGCACTAGTGGTAGTATTTTCAGCTCTCAGTTCCTTATTTCACCTTATTTATCTAATGATTCTTTAGTAAAAAAAAAACCCAAACAAAACAAAACCAAAAAAAACACAAAAAAACCCCACCAAAAGACCCCCCCACACACACACAAAAAAACCCCAAAAACCTAATTGCCCTCAACATGTAGGGCTTCCCTGGAAACTTCTTCACTTGTGGGCTGAAGACAGTCTCTACCTTACTTACTTTCTTCCTGTCTCCTTTGCAAAGAGAGGAGGAATGGGCAAAATACCATCTGGTTTCAATTTTTTACAACTGAGCCCATTCTGAGGATAGGTCTAGTGATATTTCATAGCTTTTTTCTGCCCCAGTCTGGATATTTCAGTAAGACAGAATCCAAACTTCTGCCCCCTAATGGGCAAAAATCATACAATTTAAGACAGAGATTGGCCATTAAACCACTCAAGTCACTCTTATATAAGACATGCCACAGAGTTACATACTGCTTTGTATATTGAAGAACCCAAGTAATTGTATTTGGTTAAGACATCTTCCACATTTGAAGCCATTCAAACATGGAGAGACCTCTCTTTCAGCTAGCAGTTTGTTGAAAACAAACTGTGTGGGGTATGTACAAGTGGATATGTGCATCTCTTGTATCAGATTTCAAATTCAGCTTGTTTTAACCTCAGCTTTACTTCTATGTTTACATAAGTCAGTATCTCGAGAGGCACAAGACCATGAAATGTAAGCCTTGCAAAGGTCCAGACAAAGCTTTTCTAACAAACTGTAAATCATCACATAGCTCTGACAGTCCAAAAGGAACAGCAGAAACATCAGGAAAAGAAGCCTAAAACCAAAAACATGCTTTGAGGCTTTCATAGAAAATATTGCTATGATTTTCTGCCTTGTCTCTTCCTTTCATTCCATGTAGTTGTGTAACTTGATTTATTTCATCCACAGATCTCTTAAGCACTCCAAAGGAAATGAGGTCTATAATTATGCTTATTTTATGTACAGAAAGACATAGGGAAATGGAAGTGAAATGTCACATTGAGAAGTTTGACAGCAGGTAGATGGCTACATCTGGAAAAAAACATACATAAATTCATAGGATATCCAGTCTGAACTTCTCCTGTTTCAGCTTATGCCTGTTGTGTCTTGTCCTCCTGATCTGCACCACCAAGAAGATCTCTAATCTTTGAAATTCCATGAGTTTTAGAATCACATTTTATGGAAATTTCTGAATAGTGGATGTGAATGCACATTGCATTTGTAATCCTAATGTGGGATCTATCAAATATATATGAAGGGAAACAAGGTATACGTAAAAATGCTGTTAAGTGCCTGACCCTACAGAGAATTTCCAAGGAAAAAGTAGCAGGAGCTGTAACCAAACTCAGATCAAGTCACAGTTAAGGTAACAGCTAAGATGGGTTTCGATCCTCACTCTCTGCAATCTTGTGATCACCATATGCTGTTATTGAGGATACATATAGGAAGGATGAGTAAGGGAGTTCCTACTTTTGTCTAGCATATCTGGTTCCTAGGAATATGGGTATTCTGACAGTTCTCCTCACCAGAAAATGGCAGATCCTGTCACAGGTCCTGTTTCATGAGATTGGGGGATGCCTATGATGTGTCTTCATCTTATTTCTATCACTTTTTTCCTCAGCTGGTTGACTCTACAAACTGTGTTGTGATGATATTTGGCATCAAGCTGGAGTCAATAAAGAGAATGCATGATGTTGTTCGTACAGAATGCCCAGCTACTATAAATCTCATACCACATAGGAAAGAGTCTTCTATATCTGAAAACTTAGATTTTGGTCGCTTCTCTAACCTGTGTATTACATCACCCTCTTCAAGTTTGGCATTCTTGTCTTATCCTTGTAATAAATTGCATTTTCAGGTTGAATCTTTAAAAAAAAAAAAAAGGCAGAAGCAAAAATTTTAATATCATATATTTATTTATTTCTAAAGATCTTTTTTTAAATGTAGTCTGGTTGAAATTTTGTAATCCAATTTTCCTAAAATATGTTTACCTGGAATGGCATAATCAAAATCTAAATTGGAAATGTTTTGGAAATATAAAGGGTAAATGGCAAAAATCCTGTGCACGCTGAGCATCCAGAAAAAACCCAAAACAGAAAGGTCCAATAATTTGGTAGTCTGTGGCTACACAAAACAGGTAGAATAGTAATTCCACCATGTTTCCCAAAGTGTGAGAGTGATAATGGCAGGTCTTATGTCTGTGCAAGAGAGAAAGTAAAAGCTGTATCAGCTTAACATAGCATTGTAGGAACAAAATGGAAGGATGGGCTCTCCTGCCATCACTGTGAGATTGCTAAATTGTAGCTTTACCACCCTAGGAACACTATTGACACAAATACACCTCCCAAAAATCAAATCTTGAGACCAGTTCTGAAAAATATCTGTATACTTCCTGCTGAAAACCTTTTCTGAATAAATAGAAACTGTTTGCAGAACTGCGACAATTTCAGTGACATTCTTAGTGAGGTAAAGAATCAGAAGACAAAAATGATTTTATTATGCTTTGATTGGACTTCAGTGACAAAATTTAAACACAGTTTTAAGCAGGGTAGGAGCATCTTTCTTATGAAGACAGGCTGAGAGAGTTGGCCTTGTTCAGCCTAGAGAAGAAAAGGCTCTGGGAAGTCCTTATAGAGGTCTCTCAGTACCTACACAGGCTCCAGAAAAGCTGGGGAGGGACTCTTGATCAGGGAGTGGAATGATAGGACAAGGGGTAATAGTTTTAAACTTAAAGAGGGAAGATTTAGATGAGTTATTAGGAAGAAATTCTTTAATGTGAGGTGTTTGCACACTGCAACAGGTTGTCCAGAGAATCTGTGGATGCCCCATCCCTGGGGATGTTCAAGGCCAGGTTGGATGGGGTTTTGAGCAACCTGGTCTGGTGGGAGGTGTCCCTGCCCATGGCAGGGGGGTTGGAACTTGATGATCTTTAAGGCCCCTTGTAACCCACACCATTCAATGATTCTATGATTCTGTGATTTTCAGGAAGAAGCACAGCTGGTGTGGAAGATATTGCATGAACAAAACATTCCTTTTCAGTAGTCTTGATTTTTTTTTCCTACCAGAATTTTCAGGACTTCCCATGAAATAATATTTTGGTTTATTTATTGACATTGTGCAGTGGGAGGGAAATACGAGAATTTCAGAACCAGGTAACTCAATACAAAATATGGCCCAACTAAAATGGTTGATTTCTAAGTATGGACTATTACCACCTTTCTGAAAACTATTGATCAATGTAAGACACTAAGCAGGGCTAAAGATGATTTAAAGAAATTTATTCTTCCCATTTTGAAGGACTATCGTTTCTTTTCCCAGTGCTATAGTAAATCCTTGCACTGAACCCATGCTTATACTCATTATAAGACAACATCGTGAGGCTGCAACAGAATTCAAAGTGTTCAAAATCTGCAACAAGTTTATTACAGAAACTAACAAGACCAACCGTTGCTAATAAAATGAAGTTGTAAAGTACTTTGGTCTTCAGGAAAGGGATGCACTCAACTGTGTGTTCACATATGTGTTCTCCATCCTAAGTGCACAGGGTTTTGAAGTGAAAGAATGGTTAAAAATCTAGTGTTCAAACACCCAGACTACAAATTATTTCTCTACTAGCCTGTTCTCCCTGCTTAACATAACCCTCTGAATAACACTTCTGGAATGATGTATGAGGAGAAAAAAAGGAAAACGGAATAAAGCAAGACTTTCTTTTCCTCTGCTATGCACTCCCACATTCCAGTCCACGTGTTTGTGGTGGACGTTATCAGTTCATCTGAAGATTTTGCTAATTTACTACGTGTTTGTGCATGTGTTAGGAAGCTTTGTGCCGGAGAAAATTCCCCATGTAGCAATTCTGCTGCAGCCTGTTGTGGGATACCAGGAAGGTGTGTAGCAATGCACAGCCCTGACCCCAGAACTACAGAACATTCAAGTTCCCTGTCGGTGGAGACACCCACCTCTTGGGGCCACCCAATGTGTGAAGGTTATATTGAAGGAAGGGCAGTTTCTGAATCCAAGCCCTGCCTCCACAGAACTGGTATCACCAAACTCATTGTATGCAACTGCCAAAACTTTCAATAAACCTGTTGTTAAAAATTATTTCTGTGTGCAACATAAAGTTTATTCTCATTACGAATCTACCCAAGAAGATAAGAGACTTCAATGGGCACCATAAAAACACACTATAAGAACCTCTTGATTGAGACCTTATCATTTCTAAATTTTGATGTCCTTGGATCTTCCTCCATACTCCCACTAATCAATCATTAAAATGGTGGTGTGTGGAGGTCCCAGTAACCATTTGACCTGTTCTTATCAACTTTGCCCTCTCTTGAAACTGCTCACTTCCCAGTGATTTGTGTGGATCAATACAACGAAAAAGGTCACAAAAGCTCTAAAGAGAGATGCCAATCAGAGAGATGTCAAAAGAAAAAGAAAGTTTGACAACATCAGGATCAATCAGGGGCTGCTCAGGAGAACTTGACAGCTGTGATTAATGGCATATTGTGCATTGCTGTCATTTGGAAAACACTATAGAACTTTTTAGATCACTGCATGAAGAAATTGAGTTGACTCTTTTGTCATCTTGAAATTTAGTAGTTAGAAGGTCCAGAGCAGGCCAGTCAAACTTTTTTCTTAGCACACAAAAGCCTGATGATGTCAGGCTGAGCAAAACTCCCCTAATTGTGTTTGGGTAAGGGATGGGATGCAATTCACACAGCTCTGGGAAGACTCTGCTGTCCACCTCCCTCATGCAATGATTAACTGGGGCACTGAAAAAGTGTTATTCATGAAGGAATGCTCTGCATTATGGCTACATTGCTATGAAATGGAGAGGTGGCATTTCACAAGCAAATGTATTGATGTTGCCCCCTTTCTTATCCAGAGCTTCCCAATGACCAAGCCCCACAGGAGACTTTGGTGCTGTGATAGTGACCTCTTCAACTTCCAACATCCTCAGAGGAATTCCTCAAGTACAGGGGAAAGTCATGGGAAGAGCTGGACCACTGTAAGTTGGTCTGTCTATAAATCACACAAGGACTGCGTCAGCTAGACTAGTAGTTTTAGCCTGTGTCGTAGCAGCTCTCAAACTGGAAGTTCCTCTGAAAAATCTGAGGAGGGATGTGTTACCAAGGTCCCTTTGGGAACAGGGAGAGAAAGAGAGAGTGAGAGAAGAGCTGTGCCACTTCTTCAAAGCCTTTTCAGCACTCCTCTATTCTCCTAATGTTCTTTTTTTTTCTGGGGAAGGGACTACCCAAATTTTATGCATGGAGAGTCTGTGCTATGGCTGACAACAGAGACAAGTTGAAAGTATCCACTGGCACCATCCCAGTGAACATGTCTTCCCACTACACATGCAGCAGTTTTGATTTGGGTCCCTGTGCTACTGGAGGAAAAATACCTGGAAAACTCAGATGGCCTTTTCAGTTAGGCAATGGTAAATTATGGATTTTGATTGAATGTATTAATAGCTGAATTTTCCATATGAATGTGTCATGTCCTCTAACCTATAAATAATGGTAAAGCAATGTGACATAGACAGTACTGATAAAGAGACATTCATACCCTTACATCCACCAGTAATTCTCCTGATGTTGAAACATGCAGAGCTTGGTAGGTAAGGCCACTTTTGAGCAAAAGTACCTTCCTTCCCATTTGACCTACAAAAGGCAGCTGCTTTCTCCTGTTTTCCTGGGCGGTCACTATGGTGGCCTTCCCTAAACCTCCTTAGTTTGTATCCAAAATAAGTGAAAGGCTTGATCTGCTATGTGCAAGATGTGTTCTCAGTTGTAAGATCAGCATGTAAAATTGACTCAGGCCCATGGCAGGGGAGTTGGAACTAGATGATCTTTAAGATCCCTTCCAACTCTAACCATTCTATGATTCTATAAATCTTGCTGTAAGTATAATACCTTCCCCTTCTTTGTCCCCATAAGAGAAGGTCCTTGTTGCCATTGCTCTCCCTGAATTTCTCATGAGTGGTAGAAGAGTATTACTAAAAACAGTACATCTTTTAAAAGACTGTCTTGCTTATACATGGTAGGAAACCTTTCCCTATGTTAACGTAGTGCCACTGAATTTCTACCTAACCAAGACAACTCAGAGTGGATAGAGAAATCCTGAAAAGATGCTGTCCTTAAGTTTACAGAAAGATCTATGTTCATATCCCCCATAGTTTATAAAAGCTGTAGTAATTTTAATCCTATTTTTACAGCATATTTGAAAAGTTTGTTTTAAAGTGAGTTATAACAAATGATAGCTCAATGGTCCTCAAGAAAGAATGCAAAACTAGGGCAAAAAAGCATGGTGAGCTCCCCAGGGTAACCCTGCAGGATAATGGCAACATCACAAGTTGTCTGTTCTCGCCCTCAGGCCACATACTTCTCAGAAGCTGAAGGTCTGTCCCAATCTGTAACACAATGTCCCATGCACTACTTCCATATGGCTTTGTCAGACCAAGTCTTGGCACAGTTTAAATCAAATCAGTTACAGAAATTAGTTCTTATTTGGCCTTTGGCTGTCACTTTAGTTTAGTGCTACTACGAAAAACTTTTTGGCACTCAAAGTGATGGTTCTACTCACATTTCCATTAATTAAGCCATATAATTTTGCAAATATAGTTGCATAAATGATCTCTCTTTGCTGTATCCGACAGATTGTTTAGGATACCTGCTGTTAAGTCAGGTCTACGGGAGTTTTCTATAGCTATGTGCCTTCCTATCAAGGAATTTGTACTCTGAGACTGGCATGTGCAGTCTCAGACATAGGCAGAAAATGTTGATCCACATCAGAATTCCAGTTAGCCTCATCTGATCATCCTGAAAGAAATCTTTCATCTGTGGTATGTTTGGCTTCAGTTATATGTATGTAGCTGTAAGAATTTTTATAATGCATTGTATAACATACATTTATTCCCGATACTAACAGTGTAACACAACTGGGATTCTGCTGAAGACGTGGGTGGCAGTATATCGGGTACGTGAGATAAGTGTCAGATTAGCTGACAGTTGCATACAGTTTAACACATTTAATACACTAATTTAAATTTAATGTGCATATCAGAGGACTCTAATATTGGCACACGAAATTGTTTATCAGAAGATTCACAGACATGCAATACCGTTCTAACTAGTCACTGATCAAAGAAGCGTAACAGGTTTGCTTTTAAAAGGCAAGAAGTACTGATGTTCTGATATTTTTGTCTGCATCAGAAACAAGTCTTTACAATTCTGGCTAATTATTTATTTTTTTTATTTTCTCCCCCAGTAAAGCAAAGCAACTGCGAGAACAAAAGTGCTCCACGGGTCTGCAGATTCCATCCCTGCTGGTAGGTTTTTCCAAGCTGTGTCACACTAGTGCACACTGTTCAACAAAACTGTAACTCATCAAAACTTTGCCTCATCCTCCCGTCAGCAGTTACTGCTGAAAGGCTGGTAGTTTCAGCAGTTGCAATGGAATGAATGGGAAATAAATAAAATGCTGATTTAAGCTTTAGACACATTTCTCATATTTACTCTTCTAAGCTCATTTTCTCTGCTGTTTTAGTGCCTTCCCCTGTTCCTCATCTCACCAAGCTCTCCTAGATATTACACATAAGCTGTTCCTCCCTCTTTGACCATGCTCTGGTCAACACGATTTAGTGATACCTCTCTTTACATCATTCCATGATTCTCACTGCTGGGCCTGATCCCCAGCATTGTTGTGAAGAGGTAGGTGGGACCTAAGAGAAGAAGCGGTGTTGAGGGCATGCCAAAATGAGGCAAAAATATCTCTGCTTGCTACAACTCACGTTCCCAGATATTGTCAACGGTGTTTACTTGCACGTGTGCCCTCACCTCCCCAGAAGCTCTCAGGTCCCCACAGGGGAACTATTAAAAATTATATTCCACCCTGGAACACTGACGAACATTTCTTATCAGCTTCCTGAATTCAGCTTTTGGTCAGAAGTGGGGACAGTTATTATTCTCTGCTGTGAGTCACATGAAAGCCCAAAGCCCAGGTGTTAGAGGCAGTTGTCCTTGTAGGCTGCCACGATATTTTGGGATGCATCACTGAACTTCTATGTTTTCTTGTGCCCAGAACAGGAAGATGAACCTTGCTTTTGTCATAACATTTCAGATGCTGGCTGTTATTTTGGACATGGACAACCTTGTTTACAGACTACCCAAATGTATACCGTGAGACTTGTTCTGCCTTTACAAAATGTTCAGTTCTTTGAACAAAACTGCCCATGTGAAGTATCATTAAATGGATAATTTGAAATATTGTAAAAGCTGCAGGGTAGCTCAGCTACCCTAAAATTAGGTTTTAGACTATAAATTTCATTCTAAGCCTCTGGTTTTTATCTAAAATCTCAAAGTTCTTCAGCAGGAACAGGCAGGGTGGTTTTGCTTTTTGCTTTTCATTAGACTTTTCATTACTTTTGAAAGGAGGCCATTTATAGAAGGTGTGAATTAACAGTAGAAGCACAGAAGTTAGGCATGGAAAGGTGAGAGGTTATGCAGCAAGAGGGAGGCTCACAACATGCTGCTGGACTCAGACACGCACTCTTTTATTAGGCTGTTCTGACTCGAAAACTTCCCCTGTCATCAAGCTCCATAATCAGCACTTCTAACCTAGGGCTTTAATCAAAATTATCTTCCACAGTCATTTTGATTTAATGAAGAGAAGAACTGATAGGAACATCATCAAACCTCTCATTGAATGAAATATCTCCGTTAAATAACACAGGGATTTAGGCTGAGTTCTAGAAGTGGCAAGAAAACACAGAAAATCTAAAATTTGCCCTTTCCAATGGATTGATTTCTAAAGAGCCATCATTAACATGTTGACAATTATTTCATGTCTTCCCAGATTTGGCAGCTTCTTGGCTTTCTTCATCAGAATTGCTTGGTTGATTCTACTTCTCATTGCTCTGAGGGAAACTCATGTTACCTCTATAAAAGCACATGTGCATCTACTGAGAGAGGGGCTTGACAATAACACTACACTGCCCACTTTCCTACTTAGTGTAAAGTTTCATAGGTTTCTGTTCATTGAGCTAGATCCACAGCAGGTGTAAACTCCATTTCAGTGAATCTGTGATGGTTTGTGCCAACAGGAGATAGGGTTTCACTGAGTTTGGTGTGCAAATTTTTCCAAATAGAAAAAGAAATGTTGAAAGCAAAATGAGCAAAACACTGCTTGCACTTTTTGCATTGGCTGTTCTTGGTTTTGTTTCATTTTACAAAGTCTTTCAGACCTAAATGTCATCAGCTGTAGCAAAAACGTCCTCCAAAAACTAAGACGACAAATTGTTAAAACAGAGCTAAGAACCATCCCTATAATTGCTGTTATTTTGGGGTTTAACTCAATGTTAACCCTGACTGACTGATACATAAATCATTATAACATAGATCTAGGAATGAAAATGTGAAAATGAATAAGTTTGTGCACTTTTCCTGGTGATGTGTGTCTCTGGGAAGTTAGAGCACTTGTGTATGGAGACTGACCTGGTCAATACAGCAACCTGCGATATAACTAGGGCGCTGAATTCTCAAAACTGAGTTGTCATCTCTGGCAGGGCTGCAGGCTGTTCTGCCCCCTGAACAGTAATGGGTAACAAATGTATTTTCTATTTGGCTTTTTCCTCTCCACCTTGCTTTATTTCATCTGTTCAGACTGGAAAGTGGAGGATTCTCCCTTGCAGGACACGTACGAGACCCAAATATTGTTTCAGGGTCTGAGACACAGAATAGAATAAGCAATCCTAAATAAATTTAGATAAATCCACTGTGACCCTTCCAATCTGCTTTCCCTGCCCCCTTCTTCCTGCTTCCCTCTCCCTGCCACACCCACTACATGTTGCTATAGTTATCTCATTTGCTGCTCACTGTTTGCTTTGCCTACAGATCTCAGAACAGCTCCACTGATTCCATTCTTGACTCACTTAATCCCTAGTCTCACTTCTCTGCAGGTTTCTTCTCTCTATTTTAAATCAGGGAATGGAGGCAAAGTGGGGGAGGGATAGGAAAATCATACAGTCTAGCTTCTATAATTTTATGTTTTTACTGCTTGGAATGTATGATTCATGCACTTCCACATTTTGTCCTTTTTCCTAAAGAGACTAGCTTTAATGATCACAAACCATTGCATTTAGGGAGGGAGCTGGGCCTTGCCAGCTGTCAGCATTCCCAGCCAAATCTCCCTCTGACTGTTTAGATTTCTTTTCAACTGTATAAAGTTCCTAGGTAGGATGGAAGGAGGAAAACGGAGGCCCCAGAGTCCAGGTTTCTACAGTGGTCTGGGGAAAGCTTTTTTATTTTTTAAGTGAAATTGCCTTTCACAAAATTTTGCCCCTGCCACTATTCGTTGTTGGACTACTTTTATGGCACAGGAGTAAAAAAGCTTTCTTCCAAACTTCTAAGACAATTCTTGTCTGGACCAATTGAGCTTTACTCCAAATGAACTAAATTCTGTGACAGCTGCTTTTGGTGGCTTTCCAACTTTCTGGCTATTCCAAAAAAAATAAGGTGTTGAAAACCATGCTAAGATTTTCTTGAGTCTCTTACTTTAGGATTTAACTTTCTTTACTTATCACAAAGGAAGCTGAAACCTAAACCTTCGAACATGTGAGGTTATCATCTATTGTCCAGACTGTGGACTTAATGAGACTTAATGACGCCCACTGTCATTCTAAGCAGTCTGAGCTGACCTGGGACATAAACACAAATACTTAGAGGTGCCACTTTTCAGAATGGATACTCATATCACACCCCTCTGCTTGTCTTTTATTGAGAATTACCCTAGTGTCTGAAGCAAATAGTAGATACGAAGCCACTGGATTCAATAAGGACTAAATGTCCTTTCTCTCCCAGTCTGCAGTTTTCTGAAAATACTTTCCTTCTAAAGATGCCTTAGAAATCACCATGAGGGACGCCATGTTACCTGCAGTTCTGCTTTACTGTCCTTCCTCAGAAGGCCAGGAGTCCTGCAAGTTTTCTGGTATGAAACAGGGAAAAAAAAAAAAAAAAAAAAAAAAAAGAAGAAGAAAAGGTAAAGTGCCCTTTCTCTCAGGGCTTCTTTTGTCTTGCCACACCCACTTTCCAAAGGCACATGTGCTTTTATTTTTCTCATTTATTTTATGTAGGCTATCTTCACATTCTAAGTTTTGTACTTCCTACTCTCCTGAAGATGTATTTTGCACTAAATTCATCAGAATTTTACTCTGAGGACCTTTTGTTTAACATTTCCTGTGAACTATTTGTTACAAAAAAGTCAAAAGTCATGTAGTTTCAGATTTCTCCCTCCCTTCCTGTGCCCATGAAAACCCTTTCTCCTTCTTTCACCATCCTGTGTGTTCCCAGCCTGAAGCAGGCTGGACCATTCCTGTATCTGGGTACATGCTGGTATGGTGCCTTGACCTAATTCCACTTGGCTCTTGCCAGGTACATCCCCCAGCTTACCACTCTAGCCAATCCTTTTAATTTCTCCACTGTGCCAGATGTTCCCTGCATTGTGTTCTCCCTGGGTGGATGTTAAGGCAGAGCTCTCCTTCCTCCCAGGTTTAGCCACAGCTATGAGCTGATAGAGCTGCCTCTCCCCACTGCTGTGAGCTTTAATCGGGTTCTAAAGTTTCATTATCAGTGATCCATTCTGGAAGATATTTCATGATCCCCAAGCCCCAGGCAAGTCCTAACAACCCTTTTTAATATTCTTCCTTTTTTTTTCTTTCCTCTCTTTCCTCGTTTTTTTCCCTTTTCTCTTTGATGATGTTCTGCAGGTGCTTGAGCAAATACAAGGCTCCAAGGTCTGCATCTCCCAAGACTGCTGCAGTTTTTAGCTCTCAGCCACCATTCCAGGAGCCATTCTCATTTTCATGGCCGACAGCTGGTCTTTTTCAGGAGTCGCTGGCGCATAGTCAAGGAACTTGATCATATGCCTTGTAAGATTCTTAGTGGCTGACATCATTTGCCAAACGCCAGCTTTCCTTGACAGCTTTTTCTGGTCTTTCCAGCTCCACAGATACTTGTCTGCCAGGTGTAAGTCCCCATCATTAAAATATAACTTTGGGCTCCCTCATCACAAAAGTGGGTGCATGAGGATGTAGATGGAAAATGTAAAATAAAATTATTTGAAATTTTCCCTTTGATTTGTGTGCAGATCATTTCCCTGAGATCTCCAATAACTGGTATATGCTATGCTAATGGCTAGCATCATTAATGAATGTACACTAACTAATGAAAATGCAGTGATGAGAACTGTAACCTACCCTATCACCCTATCAATTATTGTCCATAATAATTAGTTTATCGTTACAGAAATACATTAGGAAGTGTGATGGCTATTACATTTGTCTCAGAAGATAGAAGAAAACCATAACTCCTGCTTTATATAGTATATAGTATATATAGTATAGAAAGGACATCAGTAATTGGTTATGTCCTGAATGTCATGATTTCACCCCTGTATTAGGCCAAAAGTTAAAGTCTCTGTCCTTTCTCAGTTTGAATTAGCAGCCTTTTATTTAGAAAACAGAGGCCATTTAGTGTAGGCAGTGAAGGGTCATTATTTCAAAGATGTCCTAAATTTAGTCCTTGCTGCTGTGGTGAGTCATCCAGATGTATCGCACTGCAGGAAGTAATGAAAAATTGCTAGAATAATGCAAAGTAATTCCCTACTTCTGTAATGTCTCCCTCTACATGTTCTCCCCAGATCTCCACCAGCCTGGATTTCCTTATCCTTTCACTGTTGTTTGTTTGCACCAAAGCATTCAGGAATTTCCACTCCAATGCAAGTAGATAGGTAACAACCAGATCGCCTTAGTCCCTCTCCAGTGAACGATCCTAAGCACACAAGGAGAGACAGACAACAACTCACTATACAAAACACAGAGGGGATGAGCAAGAGTATGGTTCATGCTCTCTCTCTAGGGAGTTTTTATAAAGGAATCCCAGCTTGTCATGGTGGAATGTGTTCCCCAAATTAGCACTGACAAGAACTATGGAACCATAGCACCTCTATCATGCTACAAAAATGCCATGTGGGCCCTGAAAGCTATGTTCATGACCGTTGGGCAAGCTCTCATCTTAGTATGTGTAAAACAAAATCATGGCCAAAAGTGCTAGTATGGTCAACACTGTCTTGAGGATCTCTGAATAAGGCTCTGGCTTGTTGGAGGATGTCGTGTTTTGGGGCATGACTGTGTCAAACTGTGAGTAGCCACCTGACTTACAGCAGCTGGCCTATTTCTTCCAGATTTTGCCAGTAGACTAATTACTGTTTATCAAAATTATGGAATAAATTCTATGAAATGACAAATTTTTTTCCCCTTACTAGAAATAAAATCTTGAAAGTGTTATAAATTTCCAAATGATTGCATTACTACTGACAAGGAGAAGGAAACTATCAGGACAAAGCTGCCTTTGTCAGTCAGTCAGAACCTGGACTGTAATAAGATCAGTCCAGAACCTGCTAGTACTACACAAGAGTCAGTTGAGTCGGTGAGACCCCAGCTCTTACATGTTTTGGCTGGCAAATGTTCTCTATCAAATATTAGTTATCTAACTTTTTCTGAGTCAGTAACCAAAGCTGTCTATGTAGACAGTGACTATTCCAGAACCCCATTTAGGCACCTCCATTCCTACACAGTGAAACCCAATCATGTTCATCTTTTTTTTTTTTTTTTAGTCTGTGAAGGAAGAACAACAGCTCAGAAATGTTCTTCAGAACAATTACAATTCTAATTGTAACAAGTACAAGAACAACTGTTCTTGAGAATAAAAAATTGAGTATCATTTTACTATTAAAAAAGAAAAAAAATATCCACATTTTGTTGCTTTAGCCAGCTCTAACCACATCGAGAAAGGACTATTCACTGTTAAAGCTCCAGTATATTCCAGTGCAACTACATAAAAATAGCATCCCCTTCTTGGAAAGGGAACCTGAGTCCTGAGCGTCTGCAACCAGTTCTCACCTAAATATTGCTGAAGACTCCATAAAACACAAATTCTGGAACAAAAGAGAAATTAGGAAATTCAGTCCTAACAATTCTGACATTCTATCTCCTGCTGCACTGTCACCACCCAGTAAATTCATTACAATGTACCTTGCTATACCTCAGGTTAAAGTCATGGGTGCATTGCTGACGAGTTTTAATGAGATGTCTTTGATTGAATAGGTTCATTTCCTGAGCAAGACAGATTTGGGTTAATGAAAATTATTTGTTTCTGCCAAATTCATAAAGTCATAGGATATTTTAGGTCAGAAAGAACCTTGGGAGATTTCTAGTCCAACCTCTTTCTCAAAGTAGGGTCAACATTTAATTCAACCCAGTTCCTTAAGGTTTTGTCCAGTTTGGTCTCCAAAACCTCCAAGGACAAAGACTGTACTAATTCTGTGGGGAGCTTTTTCCAGTGCTTCACTATCCTTCTGCCAAGAAATATTTTATTTTTATCAAGTCAGAACCTTCCCTAGTTTATGGTCATTGCCTGACAGTGATACTCCCTACATCTTCATAAACAGCCTGACTTCATCCTGGTAAATTCTTCCATGGTTTTGGAATTAGTAGTTCAGTGGAGAAAATGGTAAATTTCTGCATAAGGTATTTAATAGTTTCAAACCAAAATATTTTGATACTTTTGTTTCAAAATAGTATATTATCACTAAATAAATAAAAAAGGAAATTGTAAAGTTTGGATCATGTGAAACATTTAATTTAGACCAAAAAACTGCTTTGTTTGGATGTTTTTCTATTGGTCAGTAAATTAAAAAAGTATATATTCACAAAACTCTAGGTAAGATCTATGTTTATGATGATTTAGGAATTGCTGGTGGAAAATTGGTAGAAGTTATTTTCTGTTAGCTAAATAGAATAATATAACCTTCAATCTACAGCTATGAAGAGCTGTAATTTGGAAAACACAACGTGATAGAAATGGCTTATGGTGCTATTCCATTCAGATGTATGACTTCACTGTTCCTGTCAGCCTTGTCCTTCTAATGTGGATTTAATAACATCGGGCACCACAAGGAACTAGGTTCTTTTCAAATTGAAGAATGCACAATGTTTCCATAACTGAACCTCTTAATCGCTGAATAAGGAGCAAAGCCCTTTCCTGCTTTGGATTGGAAAGTGTTTTCATTTTATGTGTGTAGTGACAGAATGTATAGACTTCATGTCTGGGAACAGAGATGGAAAGTAAATTCTAAAGTACTTTGAAGTTTATTATAGTGGCACCGCAGAGGTCCCTCCTTTTCTAGCATTGCAAAACTGTGCTTCCATTTCCTTACACCTTTCCAGGATTAAGGGATATTCATTTTTCCTATAAGTATTTGTTTGGATAATAAAATGGTCCATAGGTTATTTCTTTTTTGGAGCTGGAATTCTACATTCAAGAAAATCTGATAGAAATTACTTCCTGGCCAGTCCCTTAGTATAATAATGACACAGGGAATATAGTAGCCATTGACTATGGAAAATGGTGAAGCAAATGACATTGTCTGGATTTCCAAGAAGTTCTTGGAAAGAGCACAAATGCTTGGCCGACTTTTTTATTTTACCCAGGGCTAATAATGGCAGGATCTGCAATCAACAAAGTGGAGGAAGTGAAGTGCCTAAACTGATTAAACTCAGAACAGCAGTAGCTGATGAACAAAATAATCTTCAGTCTGGATGCACTCACATGGAGAAGAAGTGGAAGGAAAGGATCTTACTTTTCAAAAGGAAGGGTGTAATGCTGTGGGCAGGCAGATTTTTAAGTTGAAAGTGACAGACATATATTTTTGATTCAGAACAGTGTTCTGGGTGATATCTTCTGCCTAGCTCCTACCACAACTGTTGGAGGCTGATGCTGATTTTTCTGATGCAAAAATAAGACCTTGGATGCACCAAGGAAAGATACCTTTGGAGATACGCTGGGAGCACTTCGCTTTTTACACTTTCTTTATCATTTTCTACCACCCAGTGCCAAAATAAAAAGGCCAGTAAAAAGAGACCTTTGACTTGACTCAGTTTGGCCATTATGATCTTGCTTTTTTTTTATGCCCTCTTGTCTCAAAAGTGCCACGAAATTCTTGTGTGCAGCCCAGTTTGTGGTGTGTCACTCCCCTCCATTGCTATGCAGACTGGAAGAAGGGATGCGTTTGATAATTCACATAAGTAGGCCACAATCCTGGGTTGCAAAATGGGTAGAAGAAAGTTGACTTCCATGCAATGTGCAAGCTCAGAAGCCCCCCGAGGCTGTTATTTGGGTCACAGAAAGGTCCCAATACATTGCCTACTCAGTCCCCACCCAGCTGGCAAGATGGTTGTCCTGGCCAGGTTTGTGTTTCCACTGACACTGCTCCAGCAGGTGTAAGTCTGACAGCACACCAGTGCCATCTGCACAGTTGCCCTGCAGAACCAGTGTTTCCTGCTGCCTGCAGCTGTCTGAAATGACTAAGAAAGTCCAGATAAGGAAGCATTCTGATGGCTGCTGTGAAGTGCAAGGGGACACTAGTATTTTTCCCCATGTTTGGGCAAAAGGGGAAAATTCAACTCAAATGTTTCTGGCTCCTGCAAGATTTTTAACAACTCAGTTCAGTAAGGCAGATTTTCTGCCTCTTTCAGTCAACTCTATCTCCACTCTAGATTTTGAGAGTATTCAGAAGCTGGTTTAACAAAGAATGAAGAGATCCATGGTGTCCTTTTACTCTCCTATCACCATTTTGTGTGGCATGTACCTTGTGTGCCACAAAAGCTACTTCCTTTCCTTGTTCCCAATCCATTACCACATCAATTTCCAACCTAGGAAACAGTCACACTCTCCCTCTATAAAAAAAAAGACTGGTTCCAGACAAATAAATAAACAAAACAACCAAACACCAGTGTCCAAACACCAAACACCAAACCAGAGTTGTTCACTTTAGGTAAATGCAGTCTTTACTGAATGGCAAAGGGTCTGTGGTACTGATTCCTCAGGTGGGGTCAGTCTTAGTCAGGTGAAGACAATATATCCATCAGACACTGTTATGAACAGTAGAAGAAACAGAGGGAGGGGGAGGAAGGATGTGTGAGTATCAGGAGTACTGCTGGTACAGCTTGGCATAACCTCAGTTCCTGTTTTTTTTCCTGAGACTCCTCTTTTCTTCATGGCCACCTCATGAAGTGAGGCAACCCCTTCCTTGACTTTTGCCTCTTCAGTTATGGTTAGTTAATCAGTTAGGCTTTCCTTACACACGAGGAGAAAAGAAGATTCAAAGGATAATAATCTATCCTTTCCAGGAATAAATGTGATAGATCAGCTCATGGAGATCTCATCACTCAATTGATTACAGAGGAAGGTTCAGTGAATGCTCAGAGGGGTCAACTCACTTTTAGGTGGATGAAATTAAGACCAACAGCTTTTCCTACCCTCCCTCCTTTGGTTTCCCAATTCTCAGAAAGTGGGAATACTACAGAGCAGAAGTGAGAGAATAAACATTAAAAATGAAGATGGCCATGTAGTCAAGGGTTTATTGATGTGGAAAAGACCTACCATCCCTCTTCAATGCTGGTCTTGGAGCAGGGTACAACGTAAGCACTGTTATTCACACTTGCTCTTTAGGGCAAGTGTACTGCTTACTCTCTCTTGTTTAAACGTTACAGCCACAAAATGAGCTAATAAATTTCTGGCTGACAAGCCTGACAGAGCAATAAGTAAAAACAGGAAAGCATCTATTACATATTACCCTGAATTTATCAGCTCTCCCTTCAAAAGGGGAAATAACACAAGGCAAATTGTGGGAAGTTTTTTTATCTGCTACAAAAATATGCCCTGTGCCCCAGTCAAAAAACACGCTGTTGTGAAGTAACCACATTATTTAAAGATACAAGTCAAACAGGAAGAGGAAAACCAAACAAGCATTGCTTGAAAATTTCCCACAAGTGAGCTCTGACAGTCAGAGCAGTGACAGACTTCCCTGGACTGTAGAGAAACCATAGGCTTTTCCAGGGCCAGGGGGCTGGGAAGGGCAATGAAAAGGACACTTTTTTTTTTTTTTTTTAATTTTAATATTTGTCTCTGGCTATATGTTTCTGATGCTTGCTTTATTACTTTTTTTAAAGCCAAATCAATATGTCAGCAACTGAGATTTAATCTCAGTCTCCAATGTGAGGTTATTTTTAAACATCAAGATGCATCTGAGATACCACCAGTTACCAGTGCAAAAAACCATGGGCAGGATTTTTTGCTGTGGTTGTGCACGTTTAAGCCACACTCCTTTGAAACACTTCAGTCCATACATAACTTCAAGCAGACAGGAATTTGAAACTCAACACTGCATAGGACTAAGGTTTTGGTCTCTGTAAGCCTTACAGTTGGCGAAGTGGGTTATGTGGACAACCTGTTGGCTGGAGCCATCAAGCCACATAACACAAGCCATGCCCTCTGAGAAATTTAGTGACGGCAAGGGCTTCAGTGTAGCTAATTTGCTATTGGCATGGCACCACAGTCTGTTTGCGGGGTGACTACAGAACTCGTATTTAAGTCACACTCCTTATTGCAATGCTTTGGGTTATTTTTTTCCTTTTCAAAACCCAGTCCTCAGAATAGAAACATTTAGAGGCGTCAAGCTGACAAGTACTCTGGATTTTCGTTTGCTTTCTCTTACACAAAGACGCCACTTTCCAAATCCCAAAGATTTGCAAATGATTCCTGATGAATCATCCTTATCCATAAGAGTGAGTTGCTAAAAGTGTTCTCTACAGCAAGATAGTTGCCAGTTCAGTTGGTACGCGTTTTCCTATATGCAGAAGCCTTTCTGAAGGTTATATTCTAACGTGTCTTATTTAAAGTGAATGAAAATAATGCTTTATGAAATTGATAGGCTTTCAGGTAAGAAAGGGTTATTATAATCATCAAGATGAACCTGTGGCACAAACTGATTTAACTACATAACTTTACCTAGAGATTCCTGGACGAGATGAGATGAATTCTTCCCACCTGTGAAAAAAAGAATAGATAAATAAATAAAGAATAATCCATAATTTGTCAGTATAACATATCTTATATAAAAGAATGAGTCTTGATTTTAGAGAGTAAAATGGTAGAGTATGAATTGGCAAATTACACTGTTTCAATAATTCACACTAAGGACAATTCCAAACTCAATGTCAGATTTCAGTCCAATTTCTACTTTTTTTTTCCCGTTTTACTTCCAATTTGTTATTGTCATAATTTCACTATCCAGTTTACTGTGCCTTTCTTTGTCTGCTAGACTATTCTAACATTTATGGACTAATAAAAAAAAAGGCTTTTCAAATTACTGCAAGGAACACAGTCCCTCCCAGTACACATCGTGGCTCTGCAATACAATTAATCTAAACCAAAGATGCATACAGGTGTTTGGCCTGGGAATCAGAGTCTATATATTAAAAGCACAGCATATAACATGAGTACTAGATGATACTTTGAAAAAGACACTGGAAATACGAGTTTATTTTAGAACTGATTTTGCCAACAAAGTATTTTATAAGTGTATTCATTTCTAGGGAGCCTTCCTGTGCTGCACTTCTAAACAGGAGTAAAGTCATGCAACATGGAGCAAAAGATCATCAGCCTCCTGACATAAATTACTTCATTGACACTTCCTTTAATATATGTTTTCACGTTTGTCAGGCTGCTCTGGCAAGATGTATTACCATGTAGAACCAAATTAATTCACAGGGAGGCTTTGTCATTAAAGACATACAAGCTGACTTCTTTTATTATGACCAGCAAGAGCTGCATTTGCAGTACAAACAGCCACAGCATTCTCTAAGCTAATATTCCTGTGGCTCACGGCTACCTCATAGTAACCTGGACCGTGAAACTGGGCCAATGCATTTATTTAAATCCTCAGGGAAGAAACTGCTTCAAATCCAGGTGCTTAATGGTAGAACCATGTGTAAACTGAAATGCACAATATACATTCATCCTGCTATTAAAGCAGCACATTACAAGAAAAGGAATGAAGAAAGAAAACCATAAGAAACCTCAAGAATTTTCGTCTTACTAAGAATTCAAATATTGTAGATGATGTTATATGTGACCAGAATTTTACACTTGAATCCAAGCTGACACTAAAATATTTCTTGGAGGAGAAGCTAAACTCAGGTCCTGATGTTAGGAAGCCAGAATAAAACAAACGATCCAGTCCAGTACCTCCGCTCTGACCCTGGCTCAGGAAGAGATGTAAACACATGCTTCATTCTCCCTGGGTGCACTAAGTGCCCTTGCTGCATGTTTTCCTGCCAGCTGCTGCAGAGAAACACACAGGCAGAAAGTCAGAAACCACATAATAATATTCCCAAAGCAGAGCCAGTTTCCTTGCAATCAGGTGGGAAGAAAGTAAGTGAATTAATAGTTAAATGCTGTAAGAGAACAAGGTGCACCAGTTACACCCCAATCAAAAAGTGCTGGAACTCTGATTAATCCCAGCCTTTTGAGATTTGCCAAATTCTCCAGCAGCAGTGGAAAAGCACATAAGCATTTGTACAGTTGTTTATGCTGTTTGAATCCCTGTCTCAGTGATTCAGCTGGGATGAGCTGCTTTACTTAGTGGATATCTTGGATTCAGAAACTTTGGGGAAAAATTGCTGAGACAGATTTGTTAACAAGAGATTAGCTTAAATAATGCCTCTGTAGACTCTGATTAGAGGTGAAGCTGTGGCCAGACCGAGTAAATCTCTAGTTTCTTTTTAACTAGTTTCATTGCTTCCTTCTCCTTCTGAGAGAGGAAAAACAAGACGAAAATATTTTTTCATGGTATTTTGGCACTTCTGTTTCCTGTTGTGGCCAGAACCTAGAAGTTAAGAAACTTGTGACTGAAACAATTGAAGTAGCACTGGAAAATTCAAACAGGAAGCAAGATGTAATTTTTTAAACAGTGAGGGCAATTAATCACTGAAACAGCTATGCCAATGGATGTGGTGGATTTACCACCATGTGAGTCTTTAAATCTAGTCTGTCTTTCCTTCTAAGTGTGATTGCTCAAATTTAAGGTATTGGTTTTAACACAGGAAATGCTGGGTAAAATATTCCAGTTTAACTAGATTATTACAATGTTCCCTCTCTAGTCTTAATGTTATGCATACAAGATGCATTTAAGGACATATTCTTTTGCAGACTGGGGTGAGTGTGTGGGTTATGATGAAAAGAGGTGGATATGACCTAGACTTGCAGTATCTTCATGGGTAGGGCACTCCACCAAGACAAAGAACGTTAGGATTGGAGTCTTTGTTTCATCACAAGTACTTTGCAGTAGGGACTGCAAAGAATTCAGTTGCTAAATCAGCATTCTCAATCATGTTCAATTTACTGGATTTAAGGGCAATTTTGGCCCAGGCTGGCATCCTGACTTCAGGAGAGAGTCACATTAGGAAATGTTAAATAAAAATAGACTTGGCTTTCAGATCCATACTTAGGTGCCTGGATGATTATCTGTCCAGAAGGACACTCCTAACTCTTCTCCTGGACATTCACTGGGCTGGTTGAGGCACAGCAGCTTTCACTGGCATCTTTTTCTTTAGTACCCGATAGCAGGATCCTGAGCTTCTAAGTCATGGCTGGATGTCCCACAGGTCACAGGACCTTGGATAAATGTTGCAGTTTTGAACATCTAGGTGAATAATCACTAGAACTGTCCTTTGGCACATATTTAAAAGCTGATTTCTTCAATAGCACTTAGGTGTCTAGACACCTTCAACACTCTGTGGCTTTTAAGCCATTAAAAATACACCTTCTGGCCTACAAAATACTGGCTTTTTATGTTATGATAATCTTTTCTCTTTGGGTGGGGAGAAATCTGTTCAAGCTAGGTATCTGCAAATGCATATAGGGCTTGCAGGAATTGAAAGTCTATAGCTTGTTCATTGTGAATCAAAGATATGTTTAGACAGAAAGCCTCCCCAGGTCTAGAAGACAGTTCCAGTAAAGAAAAGTACACCTGCATAAAAGACCCACCCACACACACAGAGTAATAGAGGAAGGAAAGACTTTCAGTTTCACTAGAAACAGAAATGCCTGTTTCCACTCTCAGGGAAAAAAAGAAAAAAAAAAAAAGAAAAAAGTTTTGTGCTACTTCGTGGAAACATCTGGGTGAAAGAAAACAGGAGGTGTCAACAGAAGTCAAAATAACAACTTGTATCACATGGTTTTGATGTGTATGGTTTTGGCACATTTATCGTACTTACCATTCTGGGGGAGCGGGGTTAGATATATGCCAGGTAAAAAAGGCAGCAGTGAGAGACCTCTCTTTTTAGAAAGAGGCAGCCTCACTTAAAGAAACTAACTTGCATTTCTGAGCATAGCAAATCAGCTGTAAATGCAATTTTATGGTTGTTCTAGGGAGAAAATGTAGGTGGAGCAGGCTGTAAGAAGAGAGAAAATAGGCAAATTAAGAAATAAAGACACAGACTAGTTGTAACAGGAGCTGAAGAGCTCTAAAGTAAAAGTTTCCTCTCATCTTGCTAATCTTGTGTAAAAGACACATAATTTATTTTCCACCAATAATTTCTTTGTGGCTGAACATATTTTTTTTCCGCCAGCTTTGAAGCTAGCTCATTTTTGTGAACACTCAGACCAAAAATATGAGTCAAATGCTTGTAGAAGTGCAAACTTTTCTAAAATTATTTGCATACAAGGCTATATAGTATATGTCTCTGCAGTATCTAAACAGCAGCTTAAAAGCAGAAATAGCAGACTATCAGGGACACATGAAAAAAAGTGTTTTCTGGCTGATAATGGTGACCAGTGGACAGTAACCAAGTGTTATTCATCTGTCTATAATCTAGGTTTAGAAATACACAGTATTCTTCATAACTTTACAGCTGGCTTGAATAAGATACAGCTTGAGTAAGAGTAATTCACCTTTACCAAGAAATAAATAAAAAAGAAAGTGTAAGAAGTAAAGCCACCTAACTGATAGCTTTCTTTTGGCTTGGCTTTCAACCAGGGCAGGAACTCTCTCCAAGACAATTCTGCAAGAAAAGATCTCTGAACAGGAATGTGAATGTCAGCCAGACTCTGTCACATAGCCCCTGGACCAGAAATTGGTCCTTGACTTCTTTTGTTCATCAGTATAGACTCACTCAGGTATGAATAGCTCTCAGCATCTTTATTAACTACATTTTCTTGTATGCTTTCTGTTTAGAACTGCCTTTTCATTACCAGCAAGAAAAATGAGTTCCTAAGAGAGACCTCCAAACAAGCTGAAGGTTAGCATGATAAAAAGGCTTAGTAAGAGCACTCGCTGAAAGGAGACACAATAGAAGGAGGCAGAGGACTGAGTGGAGGGGTATAATGGTTAATGTCAGAGCTGGAAACAAGGAGAGAGAGATACACGAAAGGAGACAGAAGAAAAATTCAGACCTCTGACTCCAGAAACTATTTAGCCATGTTTTTTTTTTTCCTGGAAATGTAACAAGGCCAGCATTTCATGCAGTATGTCTGTATATTTTCCATCTGCGTACTGTTCTACAAAGAGTGGGATGTATTATAATTTCACTTCATTAAACTTCACAGACTTCATTACTACTGTATCCAGTGAAGAACTACACTTTTCTCTTTATCCAAGGAGCTTAACTGTTGTTTCTTTCAAGCTCCTCTGTGAAAAAAAGTGCCTTTTACTGTGCTTTCTCCTTTTTTTTTCCTTCTATTAAAACTGGAAAAAAAGGATAAATTTTAAAACTGAATGGGTTTGGTTTTCTTTTTTTAATTTCTTTTTATTTTATGTAAAGCAGTGGAGTTAAAAAAAAATCATGACAACAAGTTCTACTTTGTAAAATATTACATTTGGGATCTGGGAGCTTTTTGTCAGATTTTTCTCTCCCATCTCAGGTGACTACAGTGTAGGTGTTTGCTTCCTAGTCAGTTGTCTTAGAGAGATAGTCCATGCAGTCAATAGAGCTTGCAGTGTCTGTCATGTGATCAGAGTTCTTTTATGTATGAAATGAATAACAGCTCCACTGACTCTATTTACAAGCTTTCTTCCAAATACCGGTGCAACCTAGGAGGGATAAGTCCAGATGTAAATAAGTACAGGTGTCAGGCATCTGAAGCTGAGCCAGCTGAGTCCAAACTCTTCTTTTCTTAGGATTCCATGATTCTGTGATTCTCTCATGTATCAAGGAGGATTGAGAAAGATATTTGGAGTGATGATAATTTTACTCATACTCTGGAGAGGCTTATCTCATTTTATTACGTGTATAGAGGTTGTGTGATAAATGTTCTCTGGCCTTTGGAGGTATCCTTTAATGAAGTGGATGGTACCACTTCTTCCAAAGGGTTTTTCTGGGAGGAAAACTGCAGCAGGTTTGTTCAAATGGGGGTTAAGAGAATATTTGCTTCTCTGACAACCTTGTTTAAACATATTAGACATAGTCATTCTAGTTGTTAGGAGGGAGAAGGATATATTTCTGAAAGGTAGTTCAGGTCACAGGTGGGTTTGTACAAGGTGTAAGGGCATGGGGACCTAAGGAAAGGTGTACACCAGGGAAGGAATTTCCCAGCAGTGTCTGAAATGCTTCCCTGAAGTCAGTGTTCAGATGATCCATGTGCAGAACAGGGCTGTGTAGAGAGTCACTGGAGCAAAACGCCCTGACTAAAAATTGTTTTTAACAGCAACCAGAAGAGGAAACAAAACTCTCAGACAATTCGAATATACTTAGATAACAAAACAGCAAGGGAGCATGTTTCCAGCTTCTGACTTTCTGTATGATGGTGCCTCTCTGTATCTGGGATGTAATCCAGAGAAAACAGAAGGAAAAAATTGCTCTATTACACTTAAAAAGGTGTCTTAGAAATATTAATCATTAAATAAATAGCAACAGGCATTGGATTTTACCAGAGAAGGGAAAGAAATCCCACCTGTAGTTATTTAGTTCCCAAGGTCAGTATTTGTTCTGTGGAAAATGTTGCAAATGTGTATTTGTGCATGTGTGGTTATATAAGTGTGTGTGTTTATAAATAATGTATTTTTTTTAGATAGTAAAATAATCTATATAAATGCATACTGTATACATAATGATACTTTATAATATATATGGTATTATTGAATGATTATGATATTATTATAGATGAATACTATATTAATATATCATAATATAATAAAAATGTTTTAGAAATACCTGTCTATTTTAAAGTCAAGGTTGGATTGC
>JAHREE010000124.1:3967468-4017401 GCA_033628505.1 Tringa tobata
ATGACAATATTAATTGAAAATTATTTCTAAATTAATTTTGAAATTTAATTTAATTTTCAAAAAATAATTTTTCAAATTAAAAAAAATAATTTTGGAAATTTTTGAAAAATCCCAAGGTGGCCAGAGCAAAGTAAGTAATCACTAGATTAAAAGGGCATCTATGTGTGGACAGAAGACAAATAATGAGTTAAAGCTAAATGGTGTGAAACTGAAGCCAGGAGAACTGCTTAACCAAAAATGCAAACAAAAGCAAAGTAAGGACAAATGCAGGAAGGAGGTGAACTGACAATATATTGTCTTCTGGGACCCCTCAGGAACTATGGAAGTTCATAGAGGGTCGCCAAATTACTGCTTTGTTAACCGCAGTAGCTGAATCCAACCTGAGTGTTAAGTACTTATGAGAGGATATAGGACAGTGTGGCATTGCTAAATGAAAGCAAAATTTATTGTTTCAACTTACCTCTGCTGGTAGTCCACTTGGCAATTCTCAAGGTAAGACTCATCTCTGTTGCTAACAGAGGAGCCCTGGCAAGCAGCACACCTGCACACCAAGAAGTTTAACACACCACTGGCTGCCTTCATTACTAAGTCTGCATGTTATCTGCATGCCATCTGTATGGCCAGGAGATGCATGAGAGGCAGAGCATTCTTAGATACCATTTCAGAGGCTGCTGTTTCAGAGCAGCAATTATTATCCTCCATCCCTGTGGGTCCTGAAGATCCAGTGCGTGGCAATAGTAATGGAAAGTCAAGTTACACTTTTGTTATTTGTAGCTCCTCCCATCCTCTCAGGAACTTTAAAGTGAAGAGTTTTGGGAGAACGGATTTGATCTCTATGTTTATATGAATGCTTGATCTGTAGAAGAGGCAAGTTTTCATACATAGTTAAAAGAATCAAGTGATTGTGAATGACTTAGCTAAAGGACAGGAATACACGTAGGCTATTTAAAATTCTGTGCACTTTGTTGTGATTTAGACTACCTCTTTAATTACTTTTATGGCTGGCTGCTTAGAATTGCACATTGTTTATAGACTTATTTCCGTACAGGTTTTGTCGTATAATCCAGTTTCGAGGGGAACTAAATAACTTTTGTACTCTCATTCCAGTACAGGCTCAGCAGCAGCAGCTCAGCATGAGAACAACCACTGGTGAATGAAAAGAGCGTGGAGGAGTTCCTGCTGGGGCAGAGGTATGTTCCCCTTGGAATCTCCTGTGTGTACTAATCCATAATGCTCATTATAACTGGTCAATTAAGTTGTCTCTGTGACTACAGGCCCACAAGTAGTGAATATTTGTCCAGTGAGACTGCCTTGTGGTGCTCCTTATCCTGCTGTCACCTAAAACAGAAAGAACCTGCATCAAGAAGGTTGCAAGGGTGCTTGAAAACTGACTGAAGGGCTGGCCTTATGGGCTGCTCATACTCTCTATTTGAACACAAATGTGTACTCAGAACAAAGAAGATAACAAATTGCAGCCAAGTGCGGAAAGCCAAGTTTTTCCAAGTTCTGAAAAGAAACACAGTTATTGGCATCTGCCAAGTCCATGTATAAAATAGAGCAACTCAGTGTTTTAGTGAACTGAGTTTTAAAAAAAAAATCTTTACAGTATTAACAGTAGTCTTTTAATATAGTACTTAAGAGCAACTAACAGACTAGGGATTGGCTCAGGGTGACAGTCTCAATTCCAAAGACCTTTAGAAGCTGAGACAGACAGTCAGAGGGACTGAAGAAGAAGAGAGATGACAGCAGAGAAACTGTTTTAGGTAGACGCACCATGTCCACGTTGCTAAAGTGCTAGAAGACCTCCTTTGTCGATAAGAAGACCAGATAAAATATTCTTGGTCACAAAGGTCCCAATTCTCACATTGTCAGCGATCAGTGCAGCAAGTCATTTCAAAGGATGTGAGGGTCCCATCCTTCACCTGTTAGAATGCACTCCTGAATTGTTTTTTCTATCTGTAATTCCTGCTGTTTCCAGCCAAAATGTATATGTGGTAGGGTCATAAACATTTTCTGTGTAACTTTGTCCTTTCAGTTCTCTTTCTTTGCTCCTACCGCAGTCATTTTCCTGCCACCTTTGTTTTCACTGGTCTGAATAATCTCATGAGATTTCTTCTCTGCTCATTCAATAGTTCTTCTCTCTGAGAGCTCCTCCCATCCCTTTGCTAGTCCTGAAGCCATCCTCTGCATCTCTTTTGGGCTTGAATCACCTCCCTTGGTCATAGATAACCACAAGGATGCACTCCTCCAGTCCAGGCTACACTGACATCTTGAATATACTGTAGTCTGTAGCTTTCCTAGGATTCATCTCAGCTTTTAGGAAAGAGGTCTCCACCATTCTCTAGGTACGGGATATGCTCTGTATGTCAGGGAGGTGAGAAGAAAATGAAGGAATTTTTATTGGAAGATATGCTAACGGGATGTCAAAAGTTGTTTCACTTTTTATAAACTTTATGGATAATGACACATTATTAGTGAAACCCAGAAGAGAACTGAGGAAGAAAGACGTAAGGCCTCTTCCTGGCAGCCGGATGAGTGCTGAAGTTGGGCATCTTTGTACCGAAAGAGGAAAGGATTCAGTGTTTCTTCTTTCTATGCAGGTGCGCATGAGTGTGTGTTTGCATGTGTGTCAATGATCTCTTATGGAAGGCATAGACAGAACATGCTTGCTTTGTGCTTCCTTTTTTTTGTTTGCTGAGCTGTGGAGATACTGATCTGCCATTTCTGCTAAGGGGATGGTAATCTTGGCGCTCAGTGGGTTCAGCAGTCATGGGCAGTAACAGCGTAAATATTTTTCAGGTGTTATTCAGGTCTCCACGTGTCAGCCAGTCAGACCCTTCACATAAGCATAGTGTTTGCTCAGGGTTTGTGCAATACGGGCCATTTTTATGCCACCTTAATAGTATACAGGGACATACATGAATGCATGTGGCAGGATTTCCAAACACACACACAGTTGCTGTGTGAAGTTCTTTGAGAAACTTGAAAAAGGAAAGTACTGATTCGTTGTAAAATATTATCACTTATCTAACATGCAGAATGTGGACAAGTGCAAAATTTCTTTACTTCTATGTTTTCCCATCCTGCACAAAGATCAGCAATATCTTAGTGCTGACATCTTTAATACAGTATTTACCTAGGTACACATTTAAAAATAAAAAAGTTCTTTTTATAGAGTTTTGCAAACATTGTAAGATAATCATAAAAATTGTGTTTTTGAAACTTTACATTCCTGGTGTCATCCATCCTGGTGAACTTTTAAGTTCATAGATCTTCCCCTTTCATAGCTGGCTTCTCTCAGTCCCATCTTTTCCCTCCCAGATATAGCAGAAATTAATATCCCCAGCAAGATATTTTTTCAAACACCCTGCCAAATATTCTTCAATACCACTTTTTTTTCACTATTATGTATTCCCTTAGGCTTAACATAATTTTAGGACTCACCACTTCCTGAGTCAAAGGTGTATTGTGTCATTAAACCCATCTCTCTGATATGTTTCACATCTACCTAACACTTTCTGGCATTCCAACAACAAAATTTTGGGGTTCTTCTGCTCTGCTTGCACTGAAGTGTTGTTTCCCATGGTTATTCTTGTCTGTACTTGAATGACAGAAAGATAAAAGGCAACTAAATTAGTAAACACAGTCAAAGGATTCAGGGGATCAAATATTTTTAGCTGCTGCATAAAAAAGTTGGACATTACCTATCAGAGTAGGCCAGATACTCAATTGCTCAACAATTCTCGTTAAGTCTTGACTTGTCATGGAAGCCCAGGCTTCCTAAAACCCCTAGTTAGCACCTTTGGATACTCAAGAAAATTACAAAATGCTTTGGGATTGAGGTCTACTAAAGAGGGTGGACAGATTTATTCAAAACCACTCCAGAGAAGTGGTGTACCTTCCAAACCAGATTAATTAAGGGCTCTTTAGATTGGAAAAAAAATTGGTGGGTTGTCTTCTCTGACTGAGAACATAAAACACATAGAAGTTATAAGAACAACTTCTGAGATAAATATTATTTTCCTTTTTATTTGCCCAGGGTGTTCCTACTGACTCTCTTCCTCAGTTGAATACATTTTGGTCACTTTTACCGCAGTATCATGCATGTTCATTTACAATCATCTAACAACTAAATCTTTCCGTATCCACCCTAATACAGGTTCATATGGCTTGGTGTGTACTCACAGTCAGGTCTGGGATATCCACACTCTTTCTTCTCCCAATTAGGGGTGAAAGTCTAGATCTGGCAGTGAGGGCATAAGAATATAACATGGAATCGAGGAATACCCAAAGGCTTGTCTAGCCCGTTTTATTATCTGCACTAGCAATTATAGCAGATGTTTAGGAAAATAATTTATATCTGAGCAATGAAGTTGTAGAACAGTACCCTCCTCTTGATATAACCTCCCTTTTCCACCATCTTATGAACTTTCCAAGCAGCAGCTTGTTTCTCAATGACTATATTTAATAATTAATATCTGACCTCCACAATATGTTCTGGCAACGAGTTAATAATTTAACCATGCATTTTATTACAAAGTAATTCATCATCAGATTTGCCTTAAACCTACTGCCTGACCATTTATTCGGTGCCTGCTGATAGTTATTTTTGAACAGTAAAAACACTAATTATTATTTACTATGTACTTTCCCTATAAAATATTAATGATTTTATGGACATTAGTCACAACCCATGGTCCACTCTGTCTGTCTCATTTTGGAGCTATTAAGATCACAGCCTAGCACCTGTCAAATGGAAGTCCTTCTGCGTCACCGTGCCTTTTGTACTATTCTCCCTTACCTTTTCTGAGACTAATTTCAAATTTGTATTGGGCCTATACTATAACTAGTGGGGTTTTTTCATTGTTGGTTTTTTTTTTTCCTAGTAATTTCTAGTGTGTTATTCACATTTTTTACCTCTTTTGAACATGAGATGATATTGCCAATGTTGTTCAACACTGACTTCAAATCTTTTTCCTGAGTAGTAATTCATCTTTGTGTTTTTACTGTGCACACTTTTTCCCCTCCATATGCAGATACGTGGAATTTATCAACAAATAGAGTGGTTCATCTTGGCACATGGCACTTCTGATTGTGGGGAGGAGACCTAGCCAAAATACTTCTCAGTGACCAGAAATATTTCCACATCTGAGCACAGCATTCCTCCTTGTCCTAGATGACATGCTGCATAATTAGACAAAATGTAAACCCTATGGAGTTTTTCAAATTTCAATGCATTCAAGCTGTTGTTGATCTTGTTAGCTTTTTTCCCAAGGTCGTTATAATGTTGTGGTGGCAAGGAAATTTCCAACAGGACCCAGAAGACTCCTTTTCATCCCATTGTTGAAACAGCACCAAACAACTGTCTGTCTCTCTCTCTTTGGACAAAGACCAAAATCTGTGCTGATTCTTTTGATTAAGTTTTTATGGTTGTTGTTCATTAGGAACAATTTTCAAGGTCTCTTTGAGGCCTGCTGTGAGCTTCAGCAGAAGTCTGGGAAGATCAGCTCAGATTTTCTGTAGGAGATTATATTTGCACTTATCAGTGCAAATAAATTATGGAATTCCTTAGAGATCTACCCACTCATTTCATTAAAACAGGGGGTACCATCAGGATTTTGAGAGAGTCTGTCTCCACCTCTCTCCTTTGCATGCCTAACTTGAAATCCATGTGAAAGTTCTAAATCACTCGCTGGCCCCATAGACACAGTCTGCTTCTGTATGTGATCAGAACTGCTTCTGCCTTATCAGAGCAATAAGGTAATGTTTTGTGAGCATCATCCTTAGACAGAGCTTTGAGGGAGAAACAATATCACAATACACGGTCATTTGAAGAAAATGGACTGAAAGTTAAAAGAGATCCAGTTAGAATCTCTGATACTTTTTAAACATATAAGCTGCAGATCTATCCAACATGAATATTTTCCTCCATCAACCCTCTCTTTCAGAGGGTGAACTTGACAGGGGAATTCAAGCCTTCATTTACCATCAGATCGGCTTATTCTCATGAAATCTCAATGAATCCACATTTACATTGCAAAATAATAGTTTATTTACTGTACACATCACAGGAAAACACTGACAAATAAAAAACACTGAGATTCCTCCCTCCTGACTGAAGATATCTGTGGTATCAATATCCATCTATACAAGTTATCTGGGTTCCCTCTACAGGTGAATAAAATCTAACACAATTATCAATAACGTTTAAGGGTAAATTCCTCTGACCACATTTAGGCGTAATTTCGAATGGAATGAATTACACTCTCAATTTCATAGTGACTAGGTAATCGGAACTTGGAAACCTAACTCAGACAGATGTACGTGCATCATAGACACCTCAAGGCAGGTGAGAGAAACTGCAACATTGGTGTCCAAACACTATCACAGCACCTGGATAAACATGAGATTTTGAAGACCAGACCTTGATGGAAGAGTGAAAAATTCAAGCCTCCACTCCCTCAAGGTATGACATAGAAAGGGGTGAGCAGAGGATACTGAGGTTCATCTGCTTCTGTTGCCACGACACACAGCATTTAATCATCCTAGTAAAAAGCAAATCACTTGCAATCTCCACTATTAAAATATGCCAAAGTGACATGACCATTCACACAGTGGGTTTAATATGTGGCTAAATACAGACAGGTGTCTACTAAGGAGCCAAGAACTCCCTTTGAGGAAGCCCTGATTGCTTAAAGTTGGCTATGAAAAAGTTTATTTTAACCATCAGCCAACAGTAGTAGTAGTTTAAAGTCTTTGGAAATACATGCTTATTTATAGGATTCCTGCAACAAGTATAGACCATCAAATGATTTATACAACAAATGGAAGCAGCCAGATGTATATTTCCTCTATTTATCCAATTTAATCACTGTTCCCTGAAATTCGTTAATAATAAAGTCCTATTCCTCTTCCCATATGCCCCATTACTAACAAATAATGAGACTTTAATACTTTAATTAATAACTTCTGGTAAGTCATTTATCATAACATTAAATATCATAAAGAGCTAATTAAGCTGCTCAGTGAAATTCCACTCTAACAGATGCCTACCTGCTCATACAAAAGTCATCCAGATTCTTAAGAAATAGATAAAATCTTAAACAGCTTCCCTGAAACAGCAGTCTTGTTCTGGTGTAAGTTTTGGGTTTTGTTTTTGTCGATAATGCTGCAATGATAAATAAAGCTAAATGAGCTCAGGAGAAAGCAACTGCTGAGTAAATTAGCTTTTATGGAATCAAAACACAGTCCAAACTTTTACTTTAGAGCAGTGTCTCAGCATCAAATTCAGTTTCCTTTCACCAGGAAGTGAAATTTGGCAGCATCTTATGATGCTCTCTTTAAATTAAGTTCAATTTGTGAGCAGGTTTGAGAGCCAAAATCTCCCAGCTTCAGCTTTATTAAGGTGCTTCTTTATCTCCTTTTGTTTTAACCTGAAATTCTTTTTCTCCGCATTCAGACCCAACCTATTCAGAAGGGAATCCTGTGCAATTCTTCCTATTACCATACCAAAACAACCCTTCCTGCTTCATGGCTTAAACTAATCTTTTAAATATTTAAATAGCTGAGGAGGAAATACTCCCCTCAGGGCTACTGCAGTATTGCATATAGGTATCATCTTCTCCCTTTCTCTGAAATACATGTCACCTTAGTCACTCTTGAAGACAAGACCCCATGAGGAGCAATCACTCTACTCTATAGAGTTCTTTATAATTCTTGAGAACAAGAATAAGAAAATAATTCCTTTTATAATTAACTGAATTTTATTGAAACATTTCAGTCGGTGGAGGCAACTGTAAATGTGCCAGGAGTGGAAACTGAAAAATTATGACAACTCTGAGCATTACAGTGTGCTGATCCCCCACCTCAGCTACATTCTGGGTTTTCTATAAGGACTTCCTATTTATTTCCTCTAACCTATAACAGGTTCACTTCTTTAAAGTAAACATTAAAAAGTATACCTGAATGAGATATATAACTCAAATAACATTTTTCTAATTATGTCTATCAAGCATTTTTAGTAAGAGGTCTATCTTAGTTGCAAAGTTCAAACTTGGCTGTTTAAAAGACATTTGACTGAGTCAGTTCTTGAGTCAACTTATAAGTAAATTTTGCCCAGGTCTCAACACAGTTCCAGATGTATAGGTTGGAATATATCTGATAAAATCTAGGCAATGAAAATAGAATTAACCACTTATTTTCATGCATCGAATTTACCATGGTCTCACTTTCTTGTTGGTGGACATCAAACCAGTGTAGGTTTAGGCAGTTCATCTGCTTGTGCAGGCATCTATTTTAGGGGTTGAATCATGCCCTCTCTTCTGATAACTATAAAGTGAGCTGAAGGTGGTTGGCTAGTGAAGTAATAAAGATATCTGCCTTGTGGATACCCCCATTTAATCAGATGGATGTCCTTTCTGCATTACAGGTATCACCCCAGGTATCACCCCTGCAGCCAGCAGAGAGAAAGAGGAGTTTTAAAATGCAGTTCATCAAATCCTAAAGAAGACATTTAAAGTAGGTCAAATGGAGCAAGCTTTAAAATGACATGTTTCTCTTGGCTGACTGAAAAGGACCTTCAAGAAACAAGTTCAATTACAACTTAGATGTCTAAAGCTGAAAGCAATGTCTTTTTCTGAGGGAGCAGTGCTAGGGCAACATGGCAGTTTCTCATGCTGAAGGCAACTTGGAGCTGACTGTCAGAGACAATGCTGGTGTCCTGCTCTTTGTGAAGGCCATCTCAACATCAGCACTCACCAGGCTTCAGTATTACTGAGTGGTGCTGGGTTCACATTCAGGAATGATGTGGAAATTAATGTATTTCAAGAGACAAAGTCCTGCTCATTTTTCCATTTCTTCAGTAGTTTTGAGTTATCTGATATGATCAATTCTTCCTTTCAACTAAAGATTTGATTTCCAGAGCTTCCTCCCAAACTCTTATCCTGTGATTCCAGTCTATCCTTGATTGTGTGTGCTTGAAAATTTTGCTTTTCTAGAATATATCTTCTAGAAAAGATTACAGTTGATCACACATAATTTTTCATTGGCTTTACTGATTAGGTTAAGGAGATAAGAAATATCACTAAATATATGTCTATACACCTGAAATGCTACATGCAGTAATTTATAGGGCAATGATACTTTGTGATTGCTCATTTTCCATTCAAGATAATTTTGCCCATACTCAAAACTGCAAACGGGATGCAGCAGTAAGTTACTTAGACCAGTTGAATAGCCCAGTTAAACATGAAAAATACCCACTGTCTTTGCAATAATTCCTTCAATAGCGAAGGAACTTCTAGTTTTGTTCGCAATATCCCCCCAGATTTCAACGATACCAATCAGACCAGTGTCACAGTAGTATAAGACACATTCTCTCTCACACACAATTGTTTCAGTATTATTAGCATAAGGAAAAAGCAATTTCCATATAGAAAGATTTCATTGTTACACACACAGTATGTGGGGGAGATGGAGTTATTCTACCAGCTACACATCATTTCACTTGCTGTTTACACTGGTGGGATTGGGGTCATCCATCCACAATATCTGCTCCACAAGTTCCACTATCCACAAGTTCTCTGCTCTGCAGGGCTAGTAAATACATTTGACAAAGAGGTAGGACTCGGGTTTTGCCTTTGATGTCATGTACAGGAGCAAATGGGAGCCCCTTCACAAGCTCTCAGCTTGCTTGGATTAGGACCGCGTTCTGGCAGTGACTTCCTGCCAATTACATGCAATAGATCTTCTCAGCTATAACATTTTGTGGATGCAGGTTGTTGCCCTAGTCCTAGTGGTTGGATGTATGTGAATGTGATCTAAAGAATCCAAGTTCTGCACCTGTAAATTACAACTTTAGGGAGAATTCACATCAACTTTTCCATGCCTTTCTTTCCTCCCTATTTTTAAAACGTAACAAGGAGAAAGGAGAAATTACAGTACTATTTTGGATTCTATTTTCAGGTTTTGTTACATAAGAGGCTGAAAAAAAACAGTATAAAGTCTGTTTCTGGTATTAGAATCTGTTATTTTCTTGTTCTGTCAGAACTGTAAAGGAAAACTTGGATTAATTCTCACATTTTCTTCACTATTCAATTAATGCAGAATCTATTTTTTTTCTATGGACTCTACTAAATCTCTTAAATTTTGCTATTATTCTTTGTTACTACTGTAATATTATTTAATATTATTGTTGTTGTAACTGTTAGAATTACTATTCAGACAAAAATGTTTCAAAAGCAGCCAGGCCTGAGGCCTTTATTTTCCTCTTGTCCTCATATTTCTTATATATCCAGTTGCACTTTATGACACCAAAAATCTGAAGTCTGCAAAGTCTCTTGTCACAACCCTTAAAAAAATAACTTGACACTAGCGCTCAGAAGAGGGGAGGAGGAAGCAGGGCTGGGGCAGCAGGAGGAACACTGACCTTGGGGGAAAAAAAAATCAGTTTTATTGAAAACAGACTTTAAAATTTTCCAAGGACAACCCCCCAATTCCTCTTTTTTTTTTTTTTTCCCTTGCTGTGTGATCATATAAGTCAAGTACAAAAGAGGAAAGTAAAAAAGAAAAAACCTTTTCTCCTCCCATGGGGTGAATTCCTGACTTTGTTGCACACTTGACAGCCAACCACCTATGCTCGATGGGGTTTGTCATCGTTGAACCTCCAAATTAGCTGGAAACACATCTCTCTGTTTAGACTAGAGCCAGATTGAGTCCTCCACACTTGAAAAGGCTGTGTTTCACTTCCTGGCACCACTGGACAGGTTGCAAATCATAACCACAGTAATTAGAGAGCACATTTCTGGATATTAAGCATGCTGGGGAGGTGAGGTCAGGTATGGTGGCATAGGGGGAGTGCAATGGGCAAGGAGAACAGGGGAGGAACCAAAAGGCTTTGAGCAGAATGTGATGATGGGACTGCTACCTGCTGCTGAGTAAATGCTAAATTTAATGTCACAGCATTACCACAGCTACACTACTGTGAAGCAAACATCTTTATTTTAATTCCTTTGGGGTTGGGAAAACACAACGTATTTTTGAGGGAGGGACCTGCATGTGCTTCAGCAGGGCTGTCTACAGGAAAAGGGTCTTTTTAGATTCTGCTCATTACCTAAATTCACAGAGGAAAAGCCTCCTTTGTGTCTCTTGGTCTCTGCAGCAAGAGGAAAGGAAGCCCCTGTTCTCTCTCTGAAAGTCCAGTGACAGGAAATCATGCTCCGTCTTGCAGTGTTTTGTATTTTGATTACAATTATTACAGGTTCAGAACACACTGGCAGCAGCTGGCATGCTGCTCCCTGTGCTGCACAAAATAAAGAGCACTTTGTTCAGCAGGTCCTCCAGCCTTTCCCTGCTGCCTGCCACCAGCCCAGGGAAGCTCCTGTATTTCTCACTGTCATTTACCTTGATGCTCCACACCCAAGATTTGTCCAGGCTCCAGAAAGACTGAAAGCACTCCCTAAAGACAGAGCTCTCTGTGGAGGTCAGTGGTGGCTAATTAACCCATTTGTATTCCACCTTCCCTTTTTCTTGTTGTATTCCACCCTTTCCCCAACTATTCAAAGAATAGTTGGGACCAGACTGGAAGCCAAAATCCAGCAGGAAGGGGAAAACAGTTTATCTTAGGGAAGGATAATTGATAAAAGTTTTTCTATCTCATGGATGAGGTGCTTGTTCTATTTTGTTCCCTCCTATGAACAAAAACCTCTTTATTTTAAGGAGAAGGAGTGCTGAAAGGTTACTGAATGACTCCAAGAGTCATTTACACTAGTGGCCTGGATGAAGCCTGCAAGGCTTGTGAGCTCAACTGTGGACCAGAGACAGCTATGTAAACTCCTCTCCCAGCTGTTCCCCAGTACTATCAATGACTAAAACCCAGCCCTTTCCCCCTCACCACTCCAAGCACAGAAGCTGCTTTCAGGAGGATTTTTAACCGCCTCTTTGAAGGTAGCATCAAGTCTGCAGTGGAAGACAAAAAACAGAGTCCCACAGGCCCGCTTGTAGGTTTACAGAATGGCCTCAGAGACTCCTGAAAGATTGTTATTACCATATTTCACAGCACTTCATATCACTGTGACCTAGAAGCTCAGATATTCACCTTTGACCCAGGCATGATAAGAGGCATAGACAGCATTCTTCTGATAGTTAAGGTAGAAGAGTTACGATGGTGCACTGAGAGCAAAAGAAGGGGTGGCCCCACTGTGATTTAGGATTTGTAAGCTCCTTATGATGAGAAGAATTCACAATGAAAGATGTTTTATCATCAGGAGCTAAATCTTTTTGACAATGCCAGCTTTGTGCAGCAGTGGAATGGGCTGCTTCAAGAATAAACCCAGCAGGATGCGTCCCCTTGGGATCCTAGTACTGAGGAGGAAAATCAATGGTTAGCACAAGGGCTCTTAATTTACACGCCAGGCAAGGGGCAGCAGCTGAAAGAGGAAAGATGATCCAAATGCCAAATTACCTTTGTTTAACTAAAAAATACGGTGTGTCCCTGATTTAGTTAAATTAGGGCAATGTTTTTGGTTGGGATTTTTCACCCATGTGGTAGACTGATGCACTGAAGCTTGATTTCCAGCAATAAATGCAGGGTAATTAAAATGGTGCGTTGCACAGGTAGACAAATTGATCGTATCCTGTTGAAATTCAACCCTCTTATGCAAGCAGCTGCATTGTACCTGCTCATACCAATATGCAGAAAACACTTCACAGCCCTGTGAAAGAAAAAAGTCCTTCAGAGGCCTCGAGGAAACTATATCTTCCTTCTTAATATCCTTCATTGTGACTCTAGAAACCAGTGGGCAATTCAATTATCTGTGCCTCAGCTTCCAACTCTACAAAATTAATGTGATATTTTCCGTTTGAGATTTGAATCATGGCTCAGGGGGCAATGGGAGAGCAACAGGTGTTATACACCTTGACCTGAGCAAAGCCTTTCACACAGTTTTCCAGAATATACTTATTGCCAAGATATAAGCCAAATAAAATTTCTATCATGGATGTGGAAAATTTCCTGTGTTTCCAGGCTTATTGGGTGATGGTCAGTGGTACAAAGCCCAACCTGTGGCCAGCTGCCGGTGACATGCCTCGGGCATTGTTTCTGGGGACAATATTGTTCAAGCTCTTTATTAACAACCTGGACAAGGGAATGGGGTGTCTTCTTAGAAAACTTGTGGATGATACCAAGTTGGACTAAGAAGTTGATATGCTGGAGAGCAAAGCTCTTCAAAGGGACTTTAATGGCCTGGAGTAATGGGCAGGCGGAAACTTCCTAAATTTGAATCCACTGTCTAGGATGGGCTAACTCTGTGCAACAGGACGTGCTGGGGTAGATGACCCTCAGCAGTCCCTTCCAGCCTGAATTATTCTGTGATCCAATTCACAGGTGGCTTTTCAACCAGTAAGCGGAACTGGCCAGGAGTGAACAACCTCTTCCCCCATCTAGATCATTAGTTCTCGTTTTACCAGTTCAGCTGCCTGAACAGCTTCTGTCCTTTCAGAGCACACAATATGAGAATAATTATCCCCCAGGTACCACACAGCTACAAGTAATAACAATCAAAGCGGATAAAGGGCCTCGAGTCACAGGCAGGGCTTTCTCTATGAGCGCAATGTATAGTGTGTTACAAACCTCTGCATTTTATCAGGAAACAGATTGTATCTGTACAGTGATTATTGTAACTGATGGGTGGTAATACATATTGCGCTGGAATTTAACTGTACTGTACGTATAATTACATCTGTGAAAATTTCCTGTCATGAGTGTAAGGCCTTGTTGCCTTCAAAATACAACGTGCAGCACTGGGTGACAAGAAAGGTTACAGGTGGTAGGCTAACATCTGAGTTTTCTGTGGATTATGAAGTTAGCCTGTTTTAAGAAAATACATGTTATATTTTATATTATTATATTTACTATTACTTTATTATATTATTATATTTATTATGTTCTATACATGCTGGGTCCAGCACTTCCACTAGCTCAATGCCCGAGGCCACCAGGCCTCACAGTTGAGCTCTCTTGCACAGGGCCATCACACCAACCCTGAGCAGGACCACCACAAGTCGCACTTCTTCAGCCACATTCACTCACCTTTCTGTAGCTGTCTTACACCTCACCCTAGTGGGACGAGTCCAATTCACCCAACTGCACTGCATCCTAACTAACTGGAGGGAAAGTTCCACCTACCTTACTGGATGTTTCACTCTAACATGAAACAGATAATCACTGCAATTCCTGTAGCTTGAAAAAAACCAGCCCCAACCCAACAGTTCCTGTCACATCTGCAGTCCCCAAAGGCATAGCATGTGGTATTACACTGCTCTAGAGATGGATGATGTTCGTTAATGACAAGCAGCAGTTTTCCCACACGGCTCAAGCTCCACTTTTGTCTTTTTGGATGCCAGAGGCTACAGCTTGTTTTAAATCCTCCAGTCGTATCATATATTGGATAATAAACCAGTTCTTGCAGAAGAGCTGGATCTCACAATGCAAAGTCAAGATGCAGTAGAACCAGGAGCATACCACCTTCCTGACCTCTGTCCAGGTCACTTCTGCTGTGCCAGGTTGCTGCAGGGCCACCATGAACATAGGTGAGCAGGTGAGGCATGATGAAAGGAAGAGCATTTAGTGATAAAAATAATCCGTGTGTAGGTCTAATGTTGTAAACATGTTTTTCTTTTCTCTATAAGGAATCACATTAAAATTGTAAAAAAAAAAAAAAAAAGACCTCAAAAATATTTTAGTTGGAACCACGAAATAACTCATTTTTAATGAAGAAAGATACTATATTTGTCTTTTACATATAGAAGGTAAGAATTCCATGTATATATGTATGCTACATACATGTGAATTATTACTGGGATTATATTCTACTAGAAAAAAAAAAAAGTAGGTAAAATCTTTTTAGGAAGAAAAAGTCAGAGGAAAATATTTTTATCTTCTTTAAATAAAAAAAATTAACTGATGGCAACAACTTCAGTTGATGCCTTTCACCTTTACCTGCTCAGAACGCCTGGACATTCAGCCAGTCCCTGCAATATTTGTTTCACTTATTATGAAATTCTGTTTTCCAGAAGATAATATTTGGTTAAGAAATTGACTGAGCACTGAAGAAGTAGGTGGTGGCAATATGGTCATGGGAAGGGTGAAAACATGAAAGCTGAACATCTGTATTTTTGTTGGAACAGAGGCCTTTTTTATACAACTCAGTCCTATTCACTTAGGTAGGCTCCTGTAGGTGTATATGGGTTCTCTTTTTTTTTCCTCTTTT
Source organism: Tringa tobata (assembly GCA_033628505.1). NCBI lineage: Eukaryota > Metazoa > Chordata > Aves > Charadriiformes > Scolopacidae > Tringa > Tringa tobata. The sequence goes on from JAHREE010000124.1 coordinate 3,982,735, forward strand.
CCCCCCCTTTTTTTTTTTTTCAGCAGTCTAGAGTTTCAGACGCACAGCCCTTTCCTGGACCTGACTCAGAAGATCAGGTTCATTTCTTGTACATGTGTAAACCTGGCTGTGTGTTTATGCAGCTGGGGACTGCTCACCTCCCTGTCTGTGCACCACGATCCCCTTCTCATGGATGCCAACAACTACCTCCATTGCCTTCACCAGGAGGCAAAGGTCTCCTTTGGTTCATTCAGAGGCAGGGCTTCTCATTCTCGGAAGCACAGACTAACAGTTCACAGGCTTGTGAAAATGTGTCTGTATCTGTTCAAGGCAGACCTGTCATTTCTCAGAATGAATGCATAATTTCATTCATTGGTTATTTAATTATCAGAAAATTGTTGTTTCTTTATTAAAACATTAACTTTGACAAAGATGTTATTGCATAAATAATCATGTAATTAAAATACTTGCATTGTTTAAACCCACGGAAAAAAAAAAAGGACTGAGCTAAGAACAGATAATTATTTGCTATAATTTGCCTATTAAGTTGCTGGGAAGTCTTTTTTAAAGTTAGCATAATGCTATTATAAAGATGGACCAGAGCCATAAACCTGAGCTATCAGAGCAGATCTGAATCTCAGCAACTGTAAAGGCTGGCTGTTTTCAGATTCTGCTTTTTCAATTCAAAGCCACAATAGATCTGAGTCAGCATTGTATACGCAACTGAACTTTTCCTGAGGTACAACAGAGAGAAAATTTTGTGTTCTAATAACTCATTCTAGTACCTAGAACAACATAGATGGTGTTTTCAGGTATGAAGAAGTCTTTGAATCACAGTATATTTTTTTAAAAACACCGGTGAATTTAGTAAATAACTTGATACAGAATCCTGAAAGTAAAATTTCTATGAAGTCATAGAATAAGTGAAAGGCAATAAGTTAAGGTCCTCCACCCAGACTTGTCCATGTATCCCAGTTTTGAGACTTATTCTAATCCTCATTGAAAACAGTTACACTCTCTTCAGGTTTGGTTAGTAGTACCAGGTTCACCATTACCAAGGAATCGAGGTAAGAGAATCAAAAAGTCCCACTGATTTCCTCACCAGGAGGAGAACTAACATCAGCTGTAGTCTCTCATCAGAAACATCTGATCATTCTGCAGATATTGAACAGCCATCTGGTATCAACAGGATTATTGCATCAATGGCTTGGTTGGAATAACGTAAATTCACACACCAGTCCAGAAGTCATATTTACGCTTTCAATCTGCAAGCAGCACACAAAAGGTTCATATGGTAAAGCCAGCTTTAAGCTCCCCTCAAAATGACACTTTAAAAATATTCTACCTTGATAATTTTAGGACTTGAACAAGAAAACAGATAACTTCATATATATGTGTGTGTGTGTGTGTGTGTATATGCATATATGTGTAGGTATGTATATCTGCGTGTGCATAACTGATAAAACAGCAAAAAAGGAAGAGACTGGAAAATATGAGCAAAATTCACTAACTTTTGTCAGAGGTAGTGGAAGGAGGTTTTGTTAATATTATCATTTGAAGGTGTTCTTCTGATCACTACTTTAAAAAAAAAAAAAAGTCGTATAACAGTCAGTCAAAAACACAGTTAATCAGCTTTCAACAAGATATGTCATGAACTGAAAAATTTAATTAAACTAAAATAACCCAAAATGACCTATGTCAGTTCCCTGCTCACCTGCATTAAATTACTCGTACACCCAAGAGCTTGTAAGATCACAGCGTTATAGCAAATAAAGCTGGCTGGAGCTTGGAGAAATTGTCCTGTCCTGTGTTTCTCAGCCGGTAGTACACAGACTGTTGAGTGTCTGGAAGGTGTCAGAATGGGGTTTGCAAAATTAGTTTGTAACAACAGAATTATCAACATATATGAAATAGAAACTACCAAACCCAGCAACAGACTTGCAATACAGAATAAATGCTTCCTGCTTTTACCCCGGATTCAGTACCCATGTAGAAATGAGATACTGTAGCCAGAAGCATGAAACATACACAAAATATACACATACACAAAAGTTTGTGCCCGGTGGTCTTTCTTAGTCAGTAAAGGGAAGATGTATTCTTTTTGCATTTTTGCTATCTTCCTAAATGCCTTTGAAAACCGGGATATAGTAAAACCACATTTTAAATAAATTATTAGATGCCAGTGAGGAAACATCACTTCACAGCTAGTAAATCAATAGCCTTTTGATTCAGGCTTCATTGAGGAAGGTCATGTTATGTTTAGGAATAGTAAATATGAGTATCTAATAAAAGCCACCAGTGTCTCGTTGGTTGACTTGGCAGCTGTGGAAACCCAGTGACCTTGCAGCAGAAGGTGAGAGCATGAGGTTGCGCCCCCACAAAGACTTGGCCATAGATAGGTTTATTCACATGAATGTTTCATTGTTGACTTAGCAGCGTTCCTCACAGGAGCAACATTATTCATATGCTTAGTGACTGAAGAATGGCGTTTTCGGACTAGCTCACACCTTTACCCAACAGCTTGCTCTTTGGCCTTTCTATTGTTCTATTTTCCAAAATGTAGCACCATACCAGTATTAACTGGAAAATTCCAGGTACAAGAGCCACATTTAAATGGACATATCACTACCAACCAGCAGGACCGCAAGTGTGTTAATATGTAAATGAATTTCAAATATAGAGTCTGAAATTGTCCCATGGAATGTCAGTGGGGTCCCTAAGCATTTGCCAGGCTGGAAGCCATGAACGGATGGATTATGTTTATGGATGTGCCTGTACTGCTACTGCCACCGCACCAGAACTGCTCAGTAATTTAAATTGATAGTTTCCTCTCTGATGGCATCAGGCTCTTTCTGTGGTGGAAAGCCATCACCACGTAATAGCCAGTGCTTCCTACCATTCCTGTTGAAAAGGAAGTTCACTGTGATGATATCTACCTCAATTAGTCTATAGGCAGCTCAATCAAAAAAAGTGGTGAAATTATTGGGAAAATTCATGTTGATTTTCTTTGACTTTGAAGCAGGCTATAAAAATGCCTTAGCTCTCAGAACAAGCCTGTCAAATGATGTACTTCCAGCGGGTGCCAGTAAAACAGAGCAAATACTGCTTGCCACCAAGAGCCGACACAAATCTTCCCATTGAATTTAATGGGCTTCAGATCAAAACATATCTGCAGTGTTTTCCATTTCAGCTACAGGAAGATACTACAAATACAGTCTCACCCTGAGAAGTGTGGGGTAACTATTTCTTCCCACCAATAGAGATAAGACAGTGAAATTTCACTCTCCTCCTTCCTCTCAGTAGAAAAAGTATGTGGAACAGTGGGAAAATTACATTATCAAAGGTAGCACTTTTCCCAGTATAAAACACTTCTCCCAGTAATTCTTTTGGCTTCAATAAACTGATGCAAGTTTACACCAAACAAGCTGTGTTATTTAACTCTACCTAACTGAAAAAAACACCTAACAAAAATCACAATATCTTATAATGAATATATTAAAAACAAATCCTTGTGCTGATGGATATATTTCTATAAGCCTTCTTCCATTTCCCATACAGATATGCACATTGTATAAGTTATTATTTTCCTCATGATGTCTTGAGCATAGAAAATGCAAAGCTCAGGCATTAATAAAAATCATAAAAACACCAAACCCAACAATAATAATAATTATGGAACCAATTCGACATGATGGCAGCAATAACTGGTTTTGAAACCCTGTGATTGTAAAAGTCTTGTTTGTTTTATGAGCCTGCACACAGTGCTAGTCCTAAAAATAAGAAATGTTCTTTCCAGCTCAGATTTCATAAAGGAAAAAAATTACATCTTTAATTAAGATTTATGGCATTCAATAGGAGTCGGCAAGGATAGAAAAACTGCTTCACAGTGTAAAAAAATAACAGTTAAAAATGGAGAAATATGATTAAGTGTCTTTAATTCCTACTGCCTCCTTTATGGGGTTTCCGATGGCCTCAGGCAGAAATAGGCACTTATTGTCTTTAAAATGGCATTATTCTTGGCATAAAATGTTTATGGATCAAGATGAAACTCGTTTTGAGAAATAATAACACTGGCATGAGTTGAAAGGACCTTGCCTTTGGAGGAGAAAAAAATTAAACATATATTTAGTTTAATGGAAGAATGTACTTAAAGGGAAACAAAAAAAAAAAAAGAGAGGGTTTCATGATGAAAAATACGGTTTAGACATATAATACTTATGAGACCAGGGTGATTTGCATCTCAATAACTTGAAGTTACATTTAAATCTCAGTTCAGCCATAAAATGGAGATAACAATGACCCTTAAAAGGAGAAGGAGACTTTACAAGGAGCACCATTAACCATTTCTAGGCGACTGTGTTGCCTTGGGCGATGAAAAGCTAAGAAAGGTAAAATCCTTTTAGGGCTCACACTCCTCAGCACTCAACACTTATTTCTGGCAGATGTAACTGCAGGAAGCAGTGGATGCTCATAAGCACTGATAGTCAAACCCTGGGCTTAATCTTCATAACTATAGTCTTGATGGCACTGTAAACTACAGCCAAAATGGGTGAAAGATACAGTATTAAATACATAAACCCCACATTAAACATTTCGCATATCCCAGATGCATGAGCCAATTTGAGGCAGAACCTCAGGTGGTTCTGCTGCCCCGAGGGAAATATCACTTGAACTGACAAACTGTCAGCTCTGTCAAAGTTTGTAGCTGGTCAGGGTTTTTATAAGTCGGGCTTACAGCCCAGCGTTGTCTCCTATGAAGGAGAAAGAGTGACAAGAGCTAGTATTTTTCCTGGGCTCTTGGATCCTACAGCATTTAGTATTACAAGGAATGTTGTTCACTTGGATATGATTGTTCGCACAGCTGGATTAAAATACAGCCAATTCAGCCAGAAAACATGGTTCAACATGATCAAACCAGGAGGACTGATGAGGCGCTAACCAATTCCTTTTGATCTTGCTAAATCTTTGAACTGAAAGTGGTATTAAGGTACCCTCTAACATCCTACCTTGTTTCAGAAACGTGGTTAGACCCCTTCAGCTCAAGAGCTATTAACCATTCTGCAATGGGGTAAGATGGCAACCTTGTTGAGATTGGATTTTGGGATTGGGTTATGGCTGTAATATAGATGGAGCCTGAGGGAAATGCAGAAAAATAAAACAGCAAACAGCATATTTTCTCCCATCTGGAAAAAGTGTGTTCCATTAAAACGTGTTTCATGCAAGCAGTTAACATCTAACTTTATTGAAATGACACCATAAAATCCTAAGGAATAGACTACATTCTTTTATCACCTCTTTTCCTAACCAGTAAAGGTGAAATACACTGCATGTTCAATTACTTGCCCCAGGAAAGAGAGATAGCCTGCACATTATTTTCTAGCTTAACAATGAGACCCTAAAGAAGGGAGTCCAATAGAACATGTAGATATCATCCAAAAGCCTTCAGAGCCTCTCAGCCAGGTTTCCATGTCTCAAACCATCAAGATCCCAACACCATTCAACACTATCCTACGAGAGCTTTTAAAGAAGGTCTTCTTCAATGTATTTCATCAGTCTGTGCTGAACCTCAAGCAAAAGTTCAGGAGTGGGGAGTCTCTGAAACTTCAGGTGTCCTTTTATTGAAGCTGCACAGCCATGAAGAAAAAAAAAATAGAAAAGATTAATTGGCACAGAGAGAATGGAATAGTAACCATTTAGACCAGTCAAGTCAGTCACTAGAAAAAAGGAAAGATACTCTTCTCAAAATACTATTACTGCTTTGCACAGGGTAATATTATCATTTTGGGTTTAAAATTGAAGTGTCAACAGCTCCCTAATAAATAAAAGTTCTGACAGGCACAGAAATCAAAATGTGTGTTGTGCTTAGTAAGTAAAACTCATATGAAGGATGATACACTCAAGGGCCATTCAAAACCCCCCGGCAGCATCCTAGAGCATGATTCCTGATTTAGTTATTATTGCCTTGTACTGACCAGCAAATCAACGTTTTATGGGATGTTTCACCTTCTCTAAATAGGTGTCTAAACACTGATCTTAGTCTGGGTTGCAAATGTACTGAGGCTTGTACTGAAACTCATTTTCATTTACTTTCTAAAACTCTCTGTGGGACCATGCTACTCAACACCTAGCTTTTACTAAGGCAATAATCAGATATTTCATATTTACCAAGAGGCACTTATTTCTAGGGGAAGAAGGGCTGGAGAAAAAAGAAACATGTGAGCACGTTTTCTTTTGTTCTGTAACCTCAGCCCCATCACCAAACTCAGCTTCCCATACTAAGAGTAGACATGACCCCAAGCATTGTCCAATGAACTTGAATCACAGAAACAGAATTTGGAAATTCTAAGAGAACTTCAGCCTCCCAGTGACATAGCAAGACAGCTTCAGATACGGATCTGTGGAGCTAGACACTGCAAGCAGAAGACTAAATCAAGCTGATGTTTCGTATCTCTGCCTCTGGAATATATCCCATCCTGATTTTCCTATAATGTTGTATTCCCACTTTTGCCTCTATTTATGACTTAGAAATCTTTAGGCAGAAGCCTTCTTTTCCTTTTTTTTTTCTCCCCAAATCAATCTAGTGAGCACACAGGAGGTTAAAAAAAAAAAAAAAAAAACCACACAAAAAATCCCCACCAAAAAAAAAAACAATCACCAAACAAACAAACAACAACAAAAAAACCAAAATAAAAAAAACCAAACAAACAAAAAACCCAAACCCAATGAAACAAACTGCAAACCGAGAATTACACAAGATCATTTCTATAAACTAAAAATACACGGGGACTACAAAACAGCCCAGCTCATGGGCTTCTGTGATCACACATCTGAGGCAGATCATTAGCATTTTAAGGAGTGGGTGATGCTTGCAGCCTCTCAGTTAAAGCATTGTAACATTAACTGACAGCTTGTGGGAATCAAGGCATTTTCCTTACATATGTAAAAATGAAAGTCATGTAATAGTTACAAGTTCTGCACTCCAGGGGAAGTGGGCGACATTAGCACAGGATAATCATATGGCTGAAACTAGGAGCCTTGTTATCTTTTCCTTCAGGGCTGACTTTTCTGGAGGCAGCAGTGGGGGGAAAAGCATTGCCATAAACCTCCCAGTAGCCTCTTACATAATGGAAGGGGCAGGACCTAGAACCAAGGTGGGCACTAATTTGTTAACTACAGCAAGTGACAGAGGAAGAGAGAGGGGATGCTTTGGTCGGCCAGCATTGTGGTCACTTTGAAGTAGCTGGAATGCCACCCTTCCCTACTTCTGATGGGAAAGAATGTTCAGAGAATAAAGGGTTTTAAGCAAGAGGTAGTGATGGATATTGGGAATGACACTGGGGAGAGAGGCTGGGCCATACTCCTGTAAGTTCATGTAACTATGCATTTTGAAACTTATTATTTTCTCTCTATATTAAACAGAACACTACACCACCATTGTAGTAGGGTTTATTGGTGAATATCTTTCACCTAAAGCTGGCATTTAACTTCATCCTTCTAATATGAATAATACAAATTTACACCAGTTAATTTTGACACAAGATCATATCAATATGGGCGGAATATTAAGCTAAATCTATGATTAATTTAGGAGTCCATGTTTGTGTGAAAATGAAACTTTTAAGACATTTCTGAAGTCTTACTTTATTTTGGACTCTACTAACATATGGCCACATCAAAACTTTGCAAATACTTAAGAATTTATGAACAATTTCCTTTAAATGCACCCTTTGAGCAATTCACATTGTATTTAGCAAAAGCTATTAACTTTTTTTTTCCTTCACCTTCCTATTATATTCACATATATTTTCTCAAAGTGACCACTGTTCTCAGCATCTTCTAGGGAGACTTAAACTTGCTGATGAGGAGTAATACAAATTGTTTAGGTTGGAAGACACCCATCGAGTCCAGCAGTTAACCTAACACTGCCAAGTCCACCACTAAATCATGTCCCTCAGCACCACATCTACACGTCGTTTAAATATCTCCAGGGAGGGAGATGACTCTGTAGAGCCTTTCTACCCTCAAGCAGATCAACACTCCTGCCCAACTTGGTGTCCTCTGCAAATTTACTGTTAGTGTATTTGATCCTCTCATCCAGATCATTGATAAAGATATTAAACCTAATAATGATGAAAAATTGTTCAGGCCTAGTGCTAAGGTCTCAGGTAAGATTGTGACAAGGAGTTGCCTTAAGAAAAGCTGGTGCCTTTTCCCCCACTTTTTCCAAGGGGTTAAAGCCACAAGTATATCTCATAAATATCACCATCATTTCATGAAGGTCTCTGCTGCCAGTTTCACTCCATAAACTTGCTGGTATATAATAAATGTTCAAACCAAAGATTAGTGGGTGGACAAATGTCTCAGATCTTCCCCTAATTTTTAAACAATTGTTTTATTTATAGAATATACTTTTAAAGAATATACATTTATTGAGTGACCTATTTTAATTATTTTTAGGTACTTTTTCATTAATAAAACTAAAAACTTCTCAGCCTTGTTCACAAGGTTGAAAAGTTGAATCTTGATTCTAAGAGTGCTGGAAGGTGGGGGGAAGAAAAGAATTACTGGTGTCAAGAATGTTATTTATTTTTCAGCCCTCACATAGGAATATAACTTTCTAAAACCTATGGTACATACAAAACTGAAGAAGATCCTTTCTTAGTAGTAACTTTTTATTATTGGACTTCCAACAACAGAACTGTTTTATACAAGAATTTTATTTTTTTCTCTTGCCTTTCTTGACCTTCTTATTTAATAGATCAAATCAAAACAACTCTGCTCCAAAAGGTCCACTCCAGAAATAACCACTGTTTCCTGTATCTTCCTTTTCCTATCTTGTAAGCACTCAGATGTTGGGTTTGTTGATTATTTTTTTTTTCTTTACTTACAAAAAATGACCATACTTCATTAGCAAACGCACACAAAATAACAAACATATAAAATTTGGAGTGATACAGGCTGGTCTATTCCCAGAGGATTTTGCTGAGACCTGTAGCTCTACAGTTCTTAGGTACTAGATGCTGTTTACATGTGAAAACCTAAAAAGATATAGAGGAGAAAAAAGTCCTTCACCTTAGAGATGATGAAATTAAATTATACTAAGAACATGCCATTAGCTAAAGAAAACTTGCATTTGTATGTCAGAGGTGAAAGGAAGAGATATTGAAATTAAATTATACTAAAAACATGCCATTAGCTAAAGAAAACTTGCATTAGTATGTCACAGGTGAAAGGATTTTGCATGTTCCACCTTCAAAGCTGAAGTGAAAACCACAGACTTTGATTTTGCTGTGATAAAGTAGAAATTAAAATGGAAAAGAAGAAAATGGAAATGAAGAACTGAATAGAACACAAAAGGAGAAACAGCAAGAGGAAAGAAAGTCCTCACAGAGGCTTTCTTGAACCTGGTTTTCCCAGACTTCCCCTGAAGACAGTATCAAGAGAGCTCTGAATTGCCCTCTGAGGAGAACAGGGTCAAGCATGGCATGCAGAGAGAGCCTGGGAGAGCAGCCTCACCTGATCTACATTAACCTCCCACACATTTTGTGACTTGAAGTAGAAAAGCTCCTTCTCGTCCCTCCCAAGCCTTGCTGCCCTCTTTCTGTACAGCTGCCTAACATCTCTCTCTTTTTGTCCCAAAGAAAAGAAGGGAGAGTCCCTTCACTAGTGCCTTACGGCATGAAAAATATTCTGCAGGTATTAAGAGAAATGATTTTGCGTTCAGTTTCTCCCCTGGAAATGTGCTTTGGGTCACAGAGGATATTCCTTTCCTGAACAGGATAGTCCTTTCTCTGTTTTTGCATTTCCTTCTAGTAAGCTTTAGCCTCTTGAAAAACAAACTTGGAACATAAAGTTCACAAATACTCACTGAAAGAAAAATCACATCCCTATAGGAGGCTGTTTATGGCCCATCCCCTCTCCTGGAACCGGCTTGTTTATCTGGGCCAAGGTTCAAGTCTTCTGAGGTACTGAATATTCCTGAGAGCAACCATCAAGCCACATACACGGGTGCAATACTCAAAATTCACACTCTGTTGGTTAATTAATTAAGTAATGCAATCAGGAAGCAGTAAAACAACCAGGTGACTAGTGTAAGTAATAGATGCAGTGTGTTTTTTGAAGTCTCAGCAATGAACATCCTTCCCAGCCCCTGTGTGAGCTATTCATTACTTCACAGGTTGTTTTCAATAACGAATGCATGTGAGAATGTTGTGATTGGCTCATAAACATTTCATGAACCAAACAGAGCAACCCACAACCAAATAAACTATCCAGCTTAAATGATTCACTCTGCTCTGTTATTTTCTATAAAAAAGCTTTAGGAAGCTGGGATCACACCTCTTTTGTGTAAATAAATATCTTGGTATATGGCTATTTGGTTTGATTTATTTAAATAATAAAGAGAACGGGAGAAAACTAGATAAAATAGGGAGATAAAGGAAAGTATGTCAGGTGATTTATAGTAACCAGCATTGCATGAGTCTGCTCAACAATCATCCCTACATCTAGTGCAATATGTTTCTCAAGATCACTCCTAACACCCTGTTGAAGTGTCTCTGGCAGGCTGTGCTTCTCAGCCTGGATGTAATGCTCCAGCAAATGATGACTGACATTTACATAGCACCTTTCACCTCCAAATCCCGAAGCACCTGACAGATTGTTCAAACTGATTACAGGCTCTGGGCCAGGTTCTGCTCTCGGACGCATCAAGGTAGAGGGAAGGACCCTGCCTTGGTAGCCTGGCTGTAACCTCAATTACATTAGTGCAACTCCACTGACTTGGCCACTTTTTACATAAGGGTCATTTTACCAGACTGTGAAACTCCACCAACTGTACTACTTTTTTGCTTATGCACTGTGACTATGCAGATTTCAAACAGTCTGCCCACATTTGTGGATGGCTCCTGGCAAAGAAGCAAGAATGACTGTACTTTTGCAAGGATTTTGAGTAAATAGTATTGATCTGCTCAGCAATAAACCTAGCCTAAAGGCTACAAAAATCACTGAGAACTTCATTGACTTAACACTGAACTTCTGCAATACCTGGATCCAGTTTAATCTCAAAAGGTAAGTGTCCATAATCCTGAAAATTGGCAAGTGCCACAACTCCCACCTCCATCAGCAGACATGAAGATTGCCAGAATCTTGTTCAACCCAGTTTTTTTTCATGGATATGAAGTCCCATTGGTATCTCTGAACTCTGATATTTATGCTGTGCAGCCTTGCACAGAGCCTAATTTAGTCTTTCTTTCTGCAAAAGTACAGAGCATGCTTGTTATAATAGGTTGCCCAAAAGCTGACCTTACACATTAACTAGAAACCTGAAGAGTAAGGTTGGTAGCAGGCCACCTGATAGAAACAAGCATCCATCCAGGCAATGAAAGATCACATACTAGGGAGTACAACACAACTAGATGCGTGAATGAGGGTACAGTGATTTTGCATGAGCATTTGTAAGCGTCAGTAGGCAGATTCTTCGTCCTTCAACTCACCTGCAGAAGCAATTCATCCACATCCTAGGGATGGATCAATGAAATCTATCTTCTTGTGTTGTTTTCTTCCAATTAAATGACATCTAGATGGAAAACATATCTGATTGCTTGCCTAGGACAAAATGTATGCCATAAGAAGGGGGTGATGAATAAGGCTTAAAGCGTTGCTTCTGACTGGCCCAACAAAAAGAGAAGTATCAGATGGGATCTTCCAAGCTTGTTCTTGGAAGGAGTATTTATCGTTTATTGCAAGTACTCATCAAGGCTGTATGAGTAAACACTTCCTTGCTAATATTCAACACACACATTAACTATTGCTAATCACCATTGCTCTGCATGTGACAGTAATTGCTGTCTTTGTTACTCTGATCACTGAGAGATAAACAGTGCATCTGTAACCACACTTTCTTGCAATTGCTGAGAGCCTTCAAACAGCCATGGAACTGAATTGGCCAGCTGTGTATTTGAGTATGGTTGCATACAAATCTCTTCTTAAGAAAAAAAAAAAAAAAAGAAAAAGAAAAAAAAAAGGCAGCACTAAGACCAAGGGATCAACTCCAAAGGGCAAAAGAGCCTTAGCAGGTAAGGACAGATGGCACTTGAGCTTCTTTACACGGTTGCCTATTTACTGTCGGATGCTGCCACTTAATAACATTGACAGAGGAATAGTTAACAGAAGCAAGTGATTAATTAGTAGGTCAAAGGCCATTTCCACGTTGTTCCTTTTATTTACCTGAGACAAGATCAAATCAAATAAGGGTTCCTTGAAGGAGACTTCCAAGGGAAACTACTAATCACAATTTGCATACTTGGTATTCACACAGTGCTCTCAAACTCTGTAAAAAAATGTTTAGCTGAACGGATTGCAACGAGCCAAGCAATCTATTCTAAAAACAGGGGCTCCTGGCTAGCTTCCTGGGAGCTTTTATTCTTTGAATTGGAAAGACCTTATTGAGTCTGGAGTCCCGCAGCTCTAGCAAGTGAAACAAAACAGATGTTGCCAGAACTGTATGTATTATATTTGACGGAAAGGAAAGTTAGCCCAATTTCACATGAACATGTACCCAGGAATAAAATAAATTGATTCCCAGCATTTGTCAACAGACAATATCCTCTATTCTATTAACTTGTTCCACCCTCTTAATGAAACATTGGATTTACAGGTCCTGCTCTCAGTTTGGTAACAGATTGTCTTATAATCTTGAAAATGTTAGTAAACCTGCCTGTAATATAAGTGCATTTTTTTTCCTTTTTTTCGGTTGAACACCATATTTTAACTTAGAGCAAAAAAGGTTCTCATTCCTATTAGCACTCTAGAAAGACCTAGAAACCCCATTGCATTTACTGGCATGAGTGAAATATTGGAATACCACTGTTTGTGTTAGATGCAGAAATGGATGTACCCGTGAATCCAAAACCTCTTTTGAATGATCGGAAATTGCCTGTTTTCCAGATGCACATTTCTAGGGTGACTTCATGTCTATGGCAGGCCAAATAATAGAAATCCTGGACTCAGACATGCCTGGAAATTCAAATCTTGATCCAAAACCAAGAGATGTGGGACCACCTTTAGGTTTTATGAGATCTGGGCACTGAAGTCACCTGCTGCCAGAGTAAACATGAGAGGCGTGGGAAGCAGTTGAAAATGAGAGCAGAAGCCAGGTTCCTTTGAGCTGGGCTGCAAACCCAGCTCGGGGCCAGGTTCACCGGGGACCTCATCAGGGTCTCGCACTGGGCTGGTGTGCAGTTCCATGTGATGTTGTTGTGCAAGCAGCCAAGCTGAATTGTGAAGCTTGTTCAGTCTGGAATCACCAACCCAAAACAGGAGGCACTGAAAAACTGGACTCAACGCACCACAGAGCTTTAGCCCTGCTCTGCAAGAATTCAGGCAGCAGTGTTTCATTCATTGGAAAGATTGGCGATTCTTTGCATGCATTGCTTGAACCTTCAAAATCTGGACTCAGAGCAAAAAGATGAATCACAGATGAGAAGAAGGCCTCTGGGGGCCACGTAGGCTTCAGATTTATTTTCTGTCTCTGTCACAGATTTGCTATCGGATATGGGTAAATCCAATAGAGATTACCTAGCTCTCTGTGCCTCCATGTTTCATCTGGAAATAATACAGTTATCTGCATCTGTTTAAATATAAAAGCTGAGGTGCTCAGGTTTTGCCATCACAGGGCCCTGATAAGTCCCTCAGGCTCCAAGATCTGGATGCAAGTCTGACCACATGCTTTTCCAAATTTCAAGAAACTTATGTCCCATCTAAGTTATGCAGAGAAAAACACTCAGATTAATTTAGACTGAGAGATCTCACATATCTCTGGTCCCCAAAAGCATGCTTTAATACCTTGGAATTTCCTTTTTATTTTATTTTTTTTCCTCCTTCCTTTGTTGTTTTTCTCTCTCTCAATTCACTTAGTAAATTGAGTCTTAAATGCTTCTGGATGTAAGGGGCTTAGAGATTAGCAATATATCAAGCTAAGTCAAGTTCAGGAGGCTAACTATACTGAGACAGATCCTTAAGCTAATCGAGCTGTCCTGATGACGAGGTTTGACTCTGTTGTGTTATGACGAAGGTGGCTTGAAATGTAACCTGGGCCACCGGCCAGGAACCGTGACACTAGAAAAAAGTCCGCATTTTTTCATTTGGCCTGCTTATGCTTATGCTTCATGCCTTTTTCATATAGCTGTTTGGTTCCAGACTAATCCAGATTTCCCAGTGGAAGAAGACCCAAACCTTTTGGCACCCAGTATCTCAGCAATGACAGCACCAAGTAAGCTCTCAGCATTGCTGCTGTTGTTTCATAGCCTCATGGTTTCTAGTCCCTGAAGAGAACTGGAAGTAATTCTAAAGGACAGCGAGCAAAAATTTAATCAGATAATTGTGATAATTTTATCAGCCTCTAATTGGCTCCACAGAAGAAAATGTAATTACCCCACTTAGCCCCAAGAACCCTTTAGCTGTTGATAGGCTGAGGTTTCCAAGAAGCCCAAATGTTTGAGACAACCTTGAGTTTGTGTTTTACGCTCAAAGATATCAGTCCTTAGAAAAGGGTAATGAAATGGAGAGTGGGGACAAATGTCTGAGTGAAGAACAATAACAGGACTCACAGCCCCTAGAACCATTCTGGCTGTCCCCTCTCCTGGGGGTCAGCAGGAGAGCTGGTCTCACTTTCAGCCTCAGCAAATGAGTTTTGCTTGGCAGAAAAAGAGATGCAAGACTGGTGTCAGTTCTAGAAATTGCAGTAAATTTGCAATGGTTTTCAGTTGTGCTAAACTGGTCCTGAACGTAGGAGACAGAAATACAGCCACAGGAGAGCATGTGTATCAGGAGAGGCTTTCTAGGGTAGAGAAACATGGCCAGGGAACAGACTATGTTTGAATCTCATTTTCTACCTTGAAAGGTCATGTTTGACTGATAATGACATTTCTATCTCCAAAGTGCTTGTAGGCTGGAAATGACATAATCTTGCCTGAGGGAGCTTTATAACACCTCCTTGGTTTTGTGGCACTCAGCAGTATATATTGGGAAAACTGAATCAGCCGAAGAGTTACCCATCATCAACAAAACAACGGGTCTTCCTGATCCACCAGAAGGTGCCACCTGTTGTGTGTTCCACAGGCTATTGCTCACCCTGCTTCCACACCAGAGGACAGCAGAAACCATGAAAAGAGAAGACAAGACACCATTCAGACGAGGAATGTCTTGCTACATAGCGCCCCTGTTCGTCACATGCAAAGCATGTGAGTGACTTAGCTCTCCTCTCCTAGGGTGGTACTTCTCCACTTTTTCCATGATTTTGGGGTTCGGCAGATCTCTGAATTGCGCATTTTGCCTACAGCTGTAGTGATGCTTTGCAACACAGCAGCTCTAACTCCAAGTGATCACAGCTGGCGCATCTCTTTCAGCTGAACTGGTGAAAGACAGAATAAATGACAGGTTACTTCAATGCAGCTCTTAGCAAGAACTTGTGGGGATTATTATGAAGGAGCTGGAAAGACATCACTGGAGTCTGCTTGTGGAGCTGACAACTGAGCGATAGCTTTCTTTGATAACTTTTAATCACTGTGTTTTCTACTTATGCAAATTGCAATAATACCCTTGATGCTCTGGATTTCTATAGCATTCAGGCTTGTGGCAGTGACATGAAGATTCAGCGCTGGATGCTCGTCCGCCACTAACTTGTTTCTGCATTCAAGATGTATTACATTTGGTGGTGACATACATTGATTCATGTAGTATGTGTATCATCAGAACACACATTCAGAAAGAAACATCCCACAAAATACCACTTTGGGAGGCTTCATCATAGTTTTGTCATGGTTTAGGAATTGCTCACACTGCAAATTGCCAAATTGTGCCAAAAAAAGCGCATAGGGGCCTAATTTACCAAGCTTTTTGTTAGTCCTTCCCTGTAGAGAACAGTCACAGCAAGCCTGAGTCTGCCTGCAGTACTCAACATAAATATGAATCTATGTGCCTAGATGGGCATTTCAAACCCAAGCACTTTTAAAAGAGCGAGCTTCATAAATCTCATTCTCACTAGGTGATACAATAGGTTTTAGACACCTAGATTACCACACTGGTTTTGAAAAGAGGATTAGGACTAATAAATCACTTAGGCAGTTTTGAAAATGTCATCAAGGATCTTTTCACAGGGACAGAACTTGGTGGATATCGTTACCTGGTATAATATCTTCTCATAATAAATTACCTATTTATTCCACTCCGGCTCCATCATGGGATTAGTCCTTATATTAAAGTTACCAGTGGTTTGTCTAGTTCAGCATTCCATCAGTTTCTTTGAAAGAGGATTTAATAAGCCAAAGGACCATAATGCTGTCAGTAGTTGTGGTTCTATTAGATCATACTGCCACTAATTGAGACTTAATACATCTCCTTGCCCAAAAGAATGTATTGCGGGTAATTTTATCTTGATATTCAATCTAAACTTTCCATCTCATTTCTCCCAGCCTTACCTACTTCAGCCACCCTAAATGATTACTCTTCCTGTTTTCACCTATGATAAAGATGTGGACAGTTATCATATTCCACCCCCTGCTCCTCTGGCTGTAATTAGCCCAAGGTGTAAAGTGAGCTGGATCACCCAAGGTCACAGGCTTGGCCCAAAAGAGGAGGTCAAAAGGGGGAAGGGGGGCACTGTCAAGGCAGTGCTAGTGATGAGCTTGAGTCTGAATAAAAATGAGTCTGGCATTTGTAGTCCAGTTTATTTTTATCTGCTCTGTTCTTTTTATTCATGTGACTCTTTTTTTTCCAAGTTGTTTGAACTGATATGAGGGTGTGTATATCCAGCATTGAGAATGTCTGTCGGGCTCAGGCTTTGCAAGGTTTTAGGAAACATGCTATAAATTGAATTTTTCTGGCATGACACAAGAGCTGTCAGTGTTAGCAGTGTTACAGGGATAACCATGCCAAACTTAAGTCAAGGTCCACACTCAAACATACACTTCTAGGTTTGTGCTAAGCACTTAGGCAAGCTTCACAGGTCTACACCCTGCTTTGGAAGCACTGACACACAGGATATTTAGTGGACCATCTCTCAGAAATGGACACCCATGCTAAAATCAGCAGAGTGCTGATACTGAGTCAGATTCATTAGATCAAACTTCAGGAAAGATGCAGACATAGGAGCGAACTCACAGACTAAGTCCCCCCAAAATGAGGTGTGCAGTTTCAGAGATCAGTTTCATTGCCCATACACAGATGTTTGTTGGCATCTGAGATGTCCTGGAGTACCCCAGTAGGTTTTAGAGGCTCTTCCAGAAGGGCAAAAGTCCTGTGCCATATCCTTCAGGCCCCTGGAGATACCCCAGACACTCTTTGACATACCAAAGAACATTAGAAATCCATACATGGATAACTGAATCAGGATCACTGTAATACCACTACAATAATAAGCACACAGTCTGAACTCTCTCTATGTAAATCCTTTCATTGTTTGGGTCTTTATAATGTGTAGTGGGTGGGATTTTTTAACCTGATTTTGAATTCCATATGAAATTCTGAAATGACATTTTTCTATAAGCTCAATTTTGAATCAGAACAAATTTGAAAAACAACACTTCTTCAAGGACAGAAAATACAATACAGGTTAGGCATGGGTCTGCTGGAGACAAGTTCTGAAGAGAAAGATCTGGGGGTCCTGGTAGACAGCAAAATGACAATGAGCAAGCAGTGTGCTCTTGTGGCCAGGAGGGCCAACGGAATCCTGGGCTGCATAGGGAAGAGCGTGGCTAGTAGGTCGAGGGAAGTCATTCTCCCCCTCTACTCTGCACTGGTGAGGCCACAACTGGAGTACTGCATCCAGTTCTGGGCTCCCCAGTTCAAGAGGAACAGGGAACTACTGGAAAGAGTCCAGTGAAGGGCAACGAAGATGATTCAAGGATTGGAGCATCTCCCTTATGAAGAAAGGCTGAGAGAGCTGGGACTCTTTAGCCTGGAGAAGAGAAGGCTGAGGGGAGACCTTATCAATGCCTATAAGTATCTAAAGGGTGGGTTGAAGGAGGAGGGAGCCAGACTCTTTTCAGCAGTTGCCAGTGAGAGGACAAGGGGTAATGGGCATAAGTTGGAACATAGAAGGTTCCACTCAAATATGAGGAAAAACTTCTTCACAGTGTGGGTGCCAGAGCCCTGGAACAGGCTGCCCAGGGAGGTCTTGGAGTCCCCTTCTTTAGATATTTTCAAGACCCGTCTGGCTGCAGTCCTGAGTAACATGCTCTAGCTCTGGGCAATCCTGCTTCAGCAGGGGAGTTCGGCTAGATGATCTCTATGGTCCCTTCCAACTCTAAAAATTCAGTGAAATTCAGTGAAAATGTGTTTTCTCACCAGCTCTATAGAGTATAAAGCTACTGATGGATGTAGGAAGCAAGGTGCTTCACTCAAGAAAAACAACCAACGTTCCAGGGTGAAAATGTCAGACTAGATTAAGTGCTTTTGTTGTGTTTTATAATCTGCAGGTGCTCCTGTGAGACCAAGAGGAAGTTTAAAAGAAGGGAAAGAGCAAATAAAGAAATGCTAGGTCCTGGATACGAGACTCCTGGAAAAAATCCAAGCCAGGAAGAGTATCCAGAATTCGAACCAAAAGATGCAGTGCTCATGGGTAACCAGTCCCCAGGGTGACCTAAAGGCCAAGCTTTGTAAATATTTGTAGCTTGCACTGTTATTTTCTGCTTCTCATGAAGCATGCTCCCTGCCTAAGCCTGGGGTAAATATTGATGTCACCAGCAGCAGTGTCTCTCCTGAAAGGCAATGCGCTGGTGGTGCAGCTTCACGGTGCGTTGGTGGTAGTCTGGGTGAAACACTTTTCTGTTTTATGCAGCAGACTCCTTCCATCCCCATCAAAAAAGCCTTTCCATGTGTGGAAAGATGGTGACCAAAACACATCAGCCAAAGCTCAGGAGATAAATGTTTAGCTGAGTCATAGATTGCACAGCCATAATGTAACAGGCAACCAAGGACTCCTTTAACCTTACAAGCAACACAAGGGGGTCAAAACCAATTTCAACATGGTTTTCCCCAGATGTGAATTTACCAACTGCACATCATTAAACACCCACGGACCAATGTAATTGCATGTGACTATGTGGGGATGCGCAGCAAGAAATCCACAGCTACCTCAGTTTTCATAGCTGTGTCCATGAGCAGAACTTCAGAGGTGACAGGTATGGCTCAATGTCTCAGCCCTGGATGTCAAAAAGGGGTGTAAGGAAGTAAAGGAGATATTGGCACATGACTCAGCATCTCTGGACTATGAACATCTGTTGAAGAACTCCAGCAAACAACTTTTTGTGTTTGATTCATAGTTGTGGATAAATCATATAGGATGTGAGACAACCTGAAGGCTGGACTGTCCAAGTCTCACCATATCAGGAAATAATAAAGTTCATTCTGCCTTCGTAACCTTAATCCTGCCCTTGAGAGGCTATCTGCCATTCCAATGGCTTTCATCAAATGAGCACCCTTTTTCATTGTAAATCCTGTTATAAGATTACTTTTTTTCTATGGCTAAAGGTCAGAGTATATTCTGACATATACAGGATTACGAGAAACAAGGGTGCCAGTAACAGATGCAGCAAATACCTAACCAGTAAATTAAGGATAAAAAAATAATGCTAGTCTTTCATATGTGGGAATTTTTCCTACCACAGTCCAAATCCACGATTTTCCCTTTGCAATCAATGGAGAAGTACTCACATTAAAAACAATATAAATGACTAGTGAACACTAATGAAAAGTGAAAGCCTTGAAATCGTGGTCCACTAACCTGGGACAGCCAGGAAGAGACTCCAGTCTTAAAACAAGTCCTTTTTCTTGAGACATCTGCACCCATAGGAAACTCCACCCTTCCTCCCACAGGATCAGGTCACATGGTATCATAAGTTTGTCATTTCCAGGATGGATTACTGTAACTCCTGGCATTTGGTGATGAATGAGAAAACAATGTACAGGGTGCAGCTGATACAAACCACTTCTCCCCACTTCCTGCAGGGGTGAAGAAACCCTGAGTACGTGAAGCCCACATTCCAGCCCCTCCACTCTAGATTTCAATGCCAGTTTAACGTCTTGATCCTAATTAGATCCTGGTGACATTTTATGATCCAATATGTATCTCATAAAAAAATAAAATAAAATAAAATAAAATAAAATAAAATAAAATAAAATAAAAATAATTAAAACATACCCAAATTTATATCTGTCATTGAAACTGCTTGTGAATCTATATTTCATTCATTTGATTGCTTTGGTCAGAAAAAAATTATGTCTACAAGCCCAAAATATCTTATTTTCATATTCTCTAATTCCCATACTAATCTAAAATTAGGAGATGACAACAAAAAGAAACACATTGAATTCAACCTAAGTTTTTCCCCTGATTTATCCTTTTGGTGGGAAAAAAAGCAAGAAAAGAATTAATAGCTGAATAACCTCAAAGGAAAACATTCATATTATTTTGAAACGTTTGGCCAGCAGACCAATAAAGCTCACAAAGCTTTAATGCCAATGTAGAACACAAATAAAAACAGATATGTGAAAGACAAAGTCACAACTTTTTAACCTTTTGCAGTGCATATCCCTATAGAGGTCCAAGTAAGAAATAAAATCAAGTCCTACCTCTTGCTACATCTGAGTTGTAAAACGTCTTTTATAAAGTGAGNAGTAACATGCTCTAGCTCTGGGCAATCCTGCTTCAGCAGGGGAGTTCGGCTAGATGATCTCTATGGTCCCTTCCAACTCTAAAAATTCAGTGAAATTCAGTGAAAATGTGTTTTCTCACCAGCTCTATAGAGTATAAAGCTACTGATGGATGTAGGAAGCAAGGTGCTTCACTCAAGAAAAACAACCAACGTTCCAGGGTGAAAATGTCAGACTAGATTAAGTGCTTTTGTTGTGTTTTATAATCTGCAGGTGCTCCTGTGAGACCAAGAGGAAGTTTAAAAGAAGGGAAAGAGCAAATAAAGAAATGCTAGGTCCTGGATACGAGACTCCTGGAAAAAATCCAAGCCAGGAAGAGTATCCAGAATTCGAACCAAAAGATGCAGTGCTCATGGGTAACCAGTCCCCAGGGTGACCTAAAGGCCAAGCTTTGTAAATATTTGTAGCTTGCACTGTTATTTTCTGCTTCTCATGAAGCATGCTCCCTGCCTAAGCCTGGGGTAAATATTGATGTCACCAGCAGCAGTGTCTCTCCTGAAAGGCAATGCGCTGGTGGTGCAGCTTCACGGTGCGTTGGTGGTAGTCTGGGTGAAACACTTTTCTGTTTTATGCAGCAGACTCCTTCCATCCCCATCAAAAAAGCCTTTCCATGTGTGGAAAGATGGTGACCAAAACACATCAGCCAAAGCTCAGGAGATAAATGTTTAGCTGAGTCATAGATTGCACAGCCATAATGTAACAGGCAACCAAGGACTCCTTTAACCTCACAAGCAACACAAGGGGGTCAAAACCAATTTCAACATGGTTTTCCCCAGATGTGAATTTACCAACTGCACATCATTAAACACCCACGGACCAATGTAATTGCATGTGACTATGTGGGGATGCGCAGCAAGAAATCCACAGCTACCTCAGTTTTCATAGCTGTGTCCATGAGCAGAACTTCAGAGGTGACAGGTATGGCTCAATGTCTCAGCCCTGGATGTCAAAAAGGGGTGTAAGGAAGTAAAGGAGATATTGGCACATGACTCAGCATCTCTGGACTATGAACATCTGTTGAAGAACTCCAGCAAACAACTTTTTGTGTTTGATTCATAGTTGTGGATAAATCATATAGGATGTGAGACAACCTGAAGGCTGGACTGTCCAAGTCTCACCATATCAGGAAATAATAAAGTTCCTTCTGCCTTCGTAACCTTAATCCTGCCCTTGAGAGGCTATCTGCCATTCCAATGGCTTTCATCAAATGAGCACCCTTTTTCATTGTAAATCCTGTTATAAGATTACTTTTTTTCTATGGCTAAAGGTCAGAGTATATTCTGACATATACAGGATTACGAGAAACAAGGGTGCCAGTAACAGATGCAGCAAATACCTAACCAGTAAATTAAGGATAAAAAAATAATGCTAGTCTTTCATATGTGGGAATTTTTCCTACCACAGTCCAAATCCACGATTTTCCCTTTGCAATCAATGGAGAAGTACTCACATTAAAAACAATATAAATGACTAGTGAACACTAATGAAGAGTGAAAGCCTTGAAATCGTGGTCCATTTGTCACTAACCTGGGACAGCCAGGAAGAGACTCCAGTCTTAAAACAAGTCCTTTTTCTTGAGACATCTGCACCCATAGGAAACTCCACCCTTCCTCCCACAGGATCAGGTCACATGGTATCATAAGTTTGTCATTTCCAGGATGGATTACTGTAACTCCTGGCATTTGGTGATGAATGAGAAAACAATGTACAGGGTGCAGCTGATACAAACCACTTCTCCCCACTTCCTGCAGGGGTGAAGAAACCCTGAGTACGTGAAGCCCACATTCCAGCCCCTCCACTCTAGATTTCAATGCCAGTTTAACGTCTTGATCCTAATTAGATCCTGGTGACATTTTATGATCCAATATGTATCTCATAAAAAAATAAAATAAAATAAAATAAAATAAAATAAAATAAAATAAAATAAAAATAATTAAAACATACCCAAATTTATATCTGTCATTGAAACTGCTTGTGAATCTATATTTCATTCATTTGATTGCTTTGGTCAGAAAAAAATTATGTCTACAAGCCCAAAATATCTTATTTTCATATTCTCTAATTCCCATACTAATCTAAAATTAGGAGATGACAACAAAAAGAAACACATTGAATTCAACCTAAGTTTTTCCCCTGATTTATCCTTTTGGTGGGAAAAAAAGCAAGAAAAGAATTAATAGCTGAATAACCTCAAAGGAAAACATTCATATTATTTTGAAACGTTTGGCCAGCAGACCAATAAAGCTCACAAAGCTTTAATGCCAATGTAGAACACAAATAAAAACAGATATGTGAAAGACAAAGTCACAACTTTTTAACCTTTTGCAGTGCATATCCCTATAGAGGTCCAAGTAAGAAATAAAATCAAGTCCTACCTCTTGCTACATCTGAGTTGTAAAACGTCTTTTATAAAGTGAGAGGGGAAGAGCTATTTTGAAATAAGGGATCTGCTTGCCCCACCGTGGCTTCAACTGGAAGACAGATCAAAATGAAGACCCTCAGTTTTGGTCTCTGCACTTGTATTAACTTCCATTACCCTGGGTTTCCACCGTGAATCAGCTTAAGGGAAGGAGAAAACTGGAATTTAGGTTGTAACAACCTTATGTTTAATGTCAAAACCCCACATTTGTACAGCTAGGACAAGTCCATGTCTCCTCATACTTGACATCTCTTTGGATCTGGATCTTGTGCAGGTTGTGCTGGAGATCTCTGAACTGGTGAGTGAGGAATATGTCCTCCCTTCCTTTGTAAGATCTCATAATCTTGTGAGGAACATTGCCACAGGTAGCCAACCATCCTAACAAAGGACCTGATAGCAGATTCTATGACCTGCTAAAGGGACTTTGGAAAAACTGACCCCTAGGAAAAATTACTGAAGACCTCTGAAGCAACTCCAGCAAATTTGGCATTAAGTTGGAGTGGAAAGAAAGCTGAGCAGAAAAAAGGATTGAAATGCACCACTGAGATGCCTAGAGGCCATCCACTGCTGAATCCCACTTGCTTTTATCTGGCTGTATTATAGCAAGAAAGGTGGGGGGGGTTTATTACTTTTGTTTGTTTGCTCCTGTCTGTGTCTGCCCAAGAGGTTTCAAAGCTGTTGTTGTTGGTAGCCTTTGCAGAGGTGTCACTTCAGATGTCCCCATCTCTAAGAGGGCTGGAACCAACCTTTTTTCCCCCTGGCCCCTTGTTTTCTCCTGATGAGTCTGATGAACACTCCTTCTGTGCTTGCTTCACACTGAGTGCAAGCCTGTCACTGCCTGGCTAAAAGCTCTTGGCACCAATTATAACAGGTCATGCTCTTCGCTCGGCAGTTCACTGGTGCCATTGGTCGTGATTTAGCCAGGATGGTGCCTGACACATGAATGCTCCAGCTTTCCACAGCCAAGGCACAAAAAAGAAATCAAGAGAGACTGCTGAGTGGGCCCTGGCCCTGGATTTGGCTGTCCATGCTGAACCAAGAGATAGTTTTTTCCTGAATTGCTGCAAAAACCCCTGCACCACCACCAGTTTCTGAGCTTTCTGAGAACGGCGAGTTTATTTATCACTGGAATGTGCCTTTGAGAAGAATTTCTACTGCTGGCTGCTGGGTTTGTTGGAGAATTTTGGTTTTGGTTTTGTTGTTGTTGGTTTTTTCCATGGGAAAGATTTCCAGTGTTGCTGGGGAGGTTGTTCCTTGAAAGGATTGTTGTGGTAATAAATGTCTGCAGCTGGAGTTAGAGCACCTAAAAATAACCGTAACACAAAGAAAGAAATACTGCTACTCTACTGATGTGACAAAGTAAGCTTAGGATAGAAGATCCAAGGATTTGACCTAAGACTCCTCTCTTTAACAGACTCTAAGCACTGACCAAAGTCATCCCCGTGGACTTTGCATGGGACTCCGTGTTCTCTGGGATCCTCATCCTCTCCCCACTAGGCTTTCAATGATTTTACTGGGACTGAATGCTGTCCCAGCCAGCCAGATGTGCCTGTGTTTGAGAGACTCTCCATCAGGAACCTGTGTTTGCACATGCTCTGATGAATTAGCACTTTCCTGTTCATTTGATCTCAGCAGGAACTGCATTAAAGACTTTTCTGTGACGTATCCCCTGGCCCCATCCACATACCTGATGAGACAAACACAGAGCACTTCAGGTTGTTTAAGAGACATCCACTGAATATATGAACTAGCCAAAAAGCACTTTGTAGACTGTTCAGGCTTTAATATTAAGTTTCATGGGCCAAGTTCTCATCTTTTTGACATATCTGGCCCTTCTCTTAATATCCTTTGCCAAAAATCATTACTCATCTGAAATACCTTCATCTCCGTGAGGCTGTATAATCAATATTACCAGATGCTAGTGGATAGTGGATAATAATAGTGGATAATAACTTCTGGGACTGTGTTAAAGTCCATGGGGTCACTGTTGAAATAATCATAGAATCATCTAGGTTGGAAGAGAACTTTAAGATCATTGAGTCCAACTGTTAATCCAACACTGCCAAAACCACCACTAAACCATGTCCCTCAGCACCATGTCTGCCCATCTTTTAAATACCTCTAGGGACAGTGATTTGACCACTTCCCTGGACAGCTTGTTCCAATGTTTGATAACCTTTTCTGTGAAGAAATGTTTCCTAATATCCATACTAAATCTCCCCTGGCACAACTTGAGGCCATTTTGTCCTGTTCTTTCACTTGTTACTTGGGAGAAAAGATGAACACCCACCTTTCTACAACCTCCTTTCAGGTATTTGTAGGGAGTGATAAGGTCTCCCCTCAGCCTCCTTTTCTCGAGACTAAACAATTCCACTTCCATCAGCCATGCATTGTATGACTTGCACTCAAATAAGGTCTGATTTGGCATAAATAAGGGTTTTGCCTTGGATTTGCCAGGTTTGTTGAGATGAAAAGTGTGAAATCCTTGTACAACTGTTTTGAGTGATCTCTGGATTATATTGCTTATGGATCATTTGTCATGTGGACTTGCTGAAGGCACAAGACACCTCAGGGAGGCCAAAGAGGCATTGCCACACACATAAGCAGACAACAAAGCCCATGTGACAACCTCCCATTAAATTAACTCCTCCTATTTTTCTTCATGGCAATGATGACAAAAGATGGGCATCTCCAGGGAACGAACTCTCCACCTTGCCTGACCCATCTGACAATCACAGGACTCAGAAAGTGTCTTACAATAGGGCCTTCATAAATAAAAGCCAACTTGCAACTGAAGGTTGTAAGAAATCAGGCATGAAATATTTAAGTGAAAGATTTCATCTGGCAGAGCAAAACCATGCCACCTCCTGGAACAGGCAATCATGCCTTGTGCACTCACAAGCACATACAGGTATCTCCTTGTTGCACATCTAAAATATGAAAAGCTATCACAAAAAAATGATGGATTTCTGTCAGCCATCCCTGTACCTTGCAAACCACTTTATATAGGAAACCAACATTACACTGCACAAAGCTCCACCCATCCAGATGATGTTGTTATTTCCATGGTAACTAAAGTACCTCAAAGGCAAAAGAACAGATGGAGACTGGAAAAAAAAAATAATATCTAAGGACCAAAAGTGAACATATGTAGTGCAAGAAAAAATATTAAGCTGTGGGCAGCTATTAGTTTTATTATCACTTGCAAAGGGAGACCTCGATAAACTCAGTCAATGGTTCTGTGGTAAAGAGTGGCATGATCAAATCAGCTGTGTGGCAGTATCAATTTTACAGAGGGACAGCCCAGTGTCCCTCTCCCTTTCCCTTAGACAAATCTCAAAAAATAATTGTGCTTTCTCGCTTAATGACTTGTTTTGGTTTAAGGACAACAGCAGCCAAAATAGGCAGAAAGAATGTGACTGGTCATATGCTTGACTGCCCATTGCACATCTTCAAGATCAAAGTCTCCAGGGAGAGAGCAAGAAGCATGTGTTTGTCCTTCCTCAACACAAGCTCCAGTAGCCAGGGGAGCAAAACTCTAGCCCACTGTGTCCTGCTCACGTGTACTCTGTCTGGCTCCTGTACTTTGGATTTACATGTGCCGTTGTATGAAGGACGTGCTGGCAACTCAGCAGCAATTTGGAACATCTTTAAAATTGGGTTAATAGTTATGACACAGTCTTTGCTTGACTTCCTCTGGAATTAGTCCATCTTTGTGGATTGGTGTCAATCAGAAAGGAAACTTGCAATTTACATAGGACAATTTGTTCTGTGTCAGCTTTCTAAGACTCTGAGCAAGGCAAGTGTAATTTGGGAACAGGAGCTGTGATGGAGAGAAAAAAAAAAAGGAAAAAAATTCTTATATTTTTAGCTTGCTCTCACTAGAAGTTTTCTGCTGTATATTATATAATTTATTTCAGATGCAGAGTTTTGTCAAAGTGAAAAAAAAAGTTAAAAATATATCCTGCTACCTGAACTCCTTGCAGCTTAAGCTGGACAGAACTGCTGTAAACTTCAAAGTGAGGTAAAAATCATCTGTGATCTGGGCAAGAAGAGTCTAGGGCATGAGAAATGTGAATGCGAGCCCTTCTGCCCTTTGTGACCTGATGTAAATAATTTACATTTTTTTATGCCTCACCTCCTTGTCTGTAAAATAGGAGCACTGCTGTCCCCTCAACTCCTGCATATTATGAGTAGAAATGTTTTTCTATGAGACTATGAGCTGCTCAAATCCTGCTATAATCAAGGGCCAAATTAGCACCTAAGGTAGCTGCAACCTGTTCTCAAACAATTTGTTACTGTCAGTGACTTTTTACCAGCTAAGTTGCCAGTCCGCTTTTCACCCCTAATGAACAATGGGACTGTATGAATGTCTCTCAGTCGCACTTGCTGCTGCATGAGCACGATGTTGTGCAGCTGGAGCAAAAAATGCTTCATCAGTTAATATTTGAAAGCATAAGAAAGCAAGCAAGAAAAAAAAAAAACAAACCACAAAACATAAAAATGTATTTCTGTGTTATATTCTACAGACTCAAGCAATGCTTTTGATGCTACTGACGTCTTTCTGACTGTCTTCTCCTTTCTTTTCCAAAATCCTAAATACCGAGCTGCAAATCTTTGTATTTGTAACCTTCTCCCCAGGCTGAACGCTGCAGGAGCAGTTGCAGACAGATGGAAAGACGGACAGACGGCCATCTCTGCACTTGCAACCAGTTGTGCGACCTGCCGGCAGGGGGCAATGCTTCATGGCTATTCAACCCAAACCACCGAAAACTGCAAAAATTAAAGAGGTCGGTGGAGGAAAGGACGGGGAAAAGATGCTGTGGTGCAAGAGACAAGGGACTACTACAACCATGCGGCAAAACCCACCCGTGTCAGCCCCAGGCACCCACGTAGTTTTGATTTTTTTCCAAATTTAACTCACTGGTAGAGAAACTCTGCGATAAGAACACATTGATAAATGACCGAGGCATGAATTAAAAACTTGCGCTGCACATTCCCTGGAGCATGGGGAATCAATCAGCCGTTGGTTTTTGCAGATCAAGTGTTTCTTGCCTGGCTTTTCCTCGGGTTGGGGAGTGAGGGTTGCTCAGGCTGATGCCTGGCGCTGCTCTGTGTGAATCAGGGGATCTCTGCACCACCTGATGCCAAGGCTGGCTATCACCGCAGGGGTGTCAGGGAATGATAATGAAGAGGGAAAAGGGAGAAAAGGCAGAACTGGGTATTCTGAGGCTTTGCTGTAGACCTGGCACTGATAAATATAATCTGCTTTCTAGTGGGCTGTTAGTGTTTGCCACGGTAGAGGCTCAAGCATCCCACAAGCACATGGACCAACCATCAACTGCCTGGCTGGGAAAGGTGCTGTCCTTTACATGAGACCAAGTACAGATTACACAGGCTTAATACCACCAAAGATTCCACTGTTCTACAACATGATTCTATGATTCATGCTGAATGCTGCACCCTGGCCTTGCGGGGTCTTGTTCTCACTGTGCGTGGGCTGACAGAGGTTCATTCACACACAGAATGCCAAACACCCTGAAGTATGTTTGCAAACTGTTATTCAGATAGAGCTTCACTTTGAAATGCAATACACCTTGTTCCTCATGTTTCCATCTTCAAAAGTTTCAGGTGTCCCACAACAATGATAAATAATTAAAACATATAAAGCATCCGTGTGTCAAGTTTTGCAAAGTTCTGGGAGGAAAGGAACAGCTAAGATGATTTACAGTTTAGGTAAGGTGCATTGATACTGAGAATTGGATGTTTTCCACATGGATATTATCCGTGGATGGATATCCATATGGATATTGTCTGTTGCTATCTGAAGGATTTTACACATTAATAGTCACATATGAGCACGCTCTGCTTTTTCCTTCAAATAATTTCTGAGGTCAACCTTACCTCACCTGTGCAGTGCACTCCCTGACCACTGATGTTATCTCATGGTCTGTGTTTTCTTCTGTGTGACTGGCCCAACAAAATCATACAAAGCAAAGGAAGAAGACATTTTTATATTCTCTTAAGGTTGTTGGTGTGCGTTTTTTTTTTAGGGGGACGGGAGGCAGTACATTTCATATTTTAACAAAGCCAATGTCATTCTGTGCTTTTTCATGAGAAATAAAAATTGTTTTCCTCTCCATGGGACTGGGAACATACTTGGACAAAAGATATCAAGTATTTCTGATCCAATTAATGTTATCCAAGCCTAACAGAGCAGCCCAATAAAATACAACGGCAGACCCAGCCAGGAATACTTGGAGCACTGATCTGGAAGATGAGGTTCAGCATCTGCCCTGATTCAGACAGGTTGGAAGTAGAAGTGATGATACCACACATCACCTATGGCACCTTACCATGAAGGCGAGGCTCTGTCTCTTTCTATGCCAAGAAGTCTATCCTGAGCTGGAGAAATTTTCTAAGCCAAACCCAGTCAAAGTGAAAACCTCCAGTTTCAGTGATTCAATGATTTCTAAGGAAAGTCATGATTTTTTCCTCACCTCAGTGGTGTTTTTTCAGCCATCGGATGGTTTCTTTCAACAAAGGAGTATTAACACTTTTCTTCGTACTATATGGCACCTTTCATGAGAACTGCACTGTGTGTACGTTGTTGTCAGTCAATGTTAAAGAGACATTTTCAAGATTCTTCTGCAAATTCATTTTCAAAGATTGCCAAGCCAGGAAGGACCATCTAGGCCACCTAGTCTGTCTCCAGCCTGTCAGGGTCACCAGTGCTTCAGCTTGGCTTAGGCTAAAGAAGAGTTTTATTTTATTCAGTGAGACTTTGTTTCCAGAAAGGAATCTCAGGCCAAGTCAAGATTTGGAACAGGGCAATAAAAGACCTAGCACCAAAGTGGACCCCAAAGCTTTAAGTGAGGTCTTTCAATTACAATATGTGGACAGAGTTAGAAATTAGTTGGATTTACAGTGGGTAGGGGTCACTCAAACTGTTACGTAGGAAATGCCAAAGGGAGAAATGCTCCCAGCCTTGCTCCTTTGAGAAATTAGGTACCTAACTCCGGTCCTTTGGAACCATGTAATTTCCTCACCTACAAGGCATTTTTACCCTGAAATCAAATCTATTTCTGACAGCTAAACATAATTCTTCAATGCTTGCCCTGCAAATCATTTTTCTCAAGCCCTCAATCATTTTTTTCTGGCTCTTTTTTGTACCCTCTCCAATTTTGTCATCATATGTTTTAAAATGTGGCTGTCAGACTCATAAACAGCCCCTTGAGTTCAACCTTACTAGTGCCATACACTACAAGTCACCTAGCTACAGAGCCAAAGATCACATCAGATTTGAGGGTCCAGCTTGAAGTGCTTGTCCAGGTTTTCTTTCTGTGTTTACAAGAAACATCTTATTGCAACCATCCTCTTATTGCATTAGAATGCATTTTGCTTGCCCAGGCCAGGAGGGGCAGTTTGGTACATCAGGCTGCCTTGGACTCTCATTCTTTGCTGTTTCACCAGGCATAATGTCATCTACAAATGTCATCAGGAGTAGTTTTATATTTACTTCCAGATCTCTGATGAATAGCATAAGGGAACAGTCTAGTAACACTCCTCTTCGACAACAATTCTGCATTGACAATTACTTTCAGAGATCTGTCAGTTAGGCAGTTCTTAACTCATTTCATGTCTGCTCTTGTCCTGAACCCAATTACTTTTGCTTGGCTAAAACATATCTCCTAGGAAGTCTCCAACCAGAAAATGTCACGAGATGGTGATTTTTACCAATCCTCCTATTAAGCTTCTGAATGATTAATCACTATGAACCATGTACATCTTCATTGCAATGTGATCTTTTTCCCTGAATTCAACTTCTAGCTATCAATTCCTTTTATGACTTTCCCAGCTAGATTAAACAATTCTTTATACCTGGAATTCCCAAGCAGATCCAATATTTCCATTCACTCCCTATCCTAAATTACATAGCTTTAAATTACCTCCTGCCGGCCCTGTACTTCATTGATTGATGTTACATTTCTGCTAATGTGTTGTGCTTCTTATTCATGTTACTGTTTCTGCATTACTTTATAAAGCTTTAAATATATATAAGTACTCAAAGCTATATATACATATATAAACAAAATTGTAATCAGTATGAAAACTGCGATTGAAATCCACACCACCATAGATCAACGATGCACATAAGAACCCAGGATAGGTTTTGACACTTATTAGTAATTAGTTTCTTTGAAGTTATTTATGAGGAAAAGAATTCTGTGTGCTTGCGAGATCAGAGTTACTTGTTTGCTGAGGAAAGACTGCAAAATATAACCACAACTGTAAGAACATCAACAACCTGATGGATATTGAAAGAGCTACAGGAGGCAAACATTCCAAGGTTTTCAAAAGGACTCACGTGTCTGAGCAGCCTGAGCAAAGGGCAGGTCCTGGTCTTCTGCCGGTGTGTCAGCAAGTGCTACATCATTGAGCCCTACAACTTTTGTATGCTGCTTGGTTACAGAGAAATGGCTGGCTACAGTCACTGGCTCCATAGGGAGAAGGTGGCTACAGAAAGATCTGATAGATAAGAAAGTCTGGACTTGAACCTGAGCCTCCCATGTGGTCATCTCCCACACTGTATTATGATTATTACAATGTTGCTAAACTACCAAAGTTTCTTCTAATTATCCTGGTTGAGAAACTGAAGACAAAAAGACAAAATCTTCTTCTTTTTTTCTTTTTTTTTTTTTTTTGGACAGCAGTGATCATGGCACATCCTTTGTCAATATCAAGATGCTGAGATAGAGATAATGATGCTCAGTTATCAAAACAATGTACAAGAGAAATGGCTGGGGGATGTTGGGGATATAAATATACTAAACCAAGGAGAATCAACCAAAAGAGGGGATTATGTCTTTTAAAATTAATTTTGCACTTGGTTTCCAATCTCTTGGCCCTGAATTTTGATCTTTGCCTGCCATTGTTCACACAATAATGTTGAAACTTAATACCACATGTCTTAGAGATTTATGAAATAAAAGGGCAACTTTTAAAATCACTGTTATTTCTATTTTGGGGCCAGTTGTTCAAACAGTTGGATTTCCAATTCTTGAGCAAAAAAACCAGATTGAATTACATTCACATTTCCTCCTTGTTTTCAACTATCTTGGAATATAATTTATCATCATTTACATTGTAATGGGGTACAAAGAATTGCTAAGTATTCTATGTATAAGAGTTTATGTGTGTGTATATACATAAAGAGATAGATAGATAGATAGATAGATAGATAGATAGATAGATAGATAGATAGATAGATAGATAGATAGATAATCTTCTATGTAAAGCTCAGAAGTGTGCTAGACAGCTGAGAAGCTAAAACACATGAAAAAGTAGTTTAATTTAAGCAACGAAAACAATCACTAATGGTTATTTTTAATGACCTTTTTCATATTTTTGAATCATATAAAGTGTTACCAGTGTTTTACTGGGGACCTTGCAAGATACTTTTTTTTCCTTTCCCATTAACATACAAATCACCAAATAATTCTACATAACATTAATTCATACCTTGAACCTAGAAAGACTTATGTACATATTTAACTCAATATGCTATTTATATAAAAATAACAGGCTCATGGCCTTCATTATAAAACTTCTGCCTGTCTCATGCAGTCAAGGTTACGTAGAGATTGTTAGACACAAATACAAAACTCATCTCACATCCACTGCAGAAACCAAACCAACTTTATGGATTCCATAGTATTTTTTACGGTGAAAAGAACAAAAAAAGGGAATTTCCTTTTTTCAGGTTATCCACTTACATTGTATGAACTCCCTGACACACAACAGAGTCAGAGGAGGAGATCTTTTTGTGGGAAAAAAAAAAAAAAAAAAAAAAAGAAGTATTCTAGATCTAGAATCCATAGGTGCAAACCCCTTTGATGTCAACCCGGGTCCAAAATTATTTATGCACACACATCCTGCAAGGTGACCGCTCAAAAGAATGGGCCTTTTTCTGCTTATGAAATTTATCCTGATGAGTCTTTTCAGAGTTTGAGTTCTGTAGGTAACCAGGTGTGATTTTTTTTTTCCCCTGTTGTACATAAGACAGGCCTAAAAATAACTTCGGGTCAAACAAAAACTTCCTTTACCAATTTTTAGGCTTTTTTATCATTATTTTTTAGACTCCCCCATGTTTTCAAAGTGAGCAATTTGAAATTATTTAAATGGGGCTGCTTAAATGCATTTGTACATGTATATGCATACTCTCCAGAAGAGAAGAAATACAAGACAAAAAAAGTGAATGCTCATGAAACACTTTTTATCCCACACTTATTAAATGTAAACAAAACACTATTTTTTAATAAAGGAAAACAAAAAGAATCAGATTTTTTTATTTTTTTAGTATTTTGATCCATAATTTGGTTTCCTGTGTAAGTCAGTCAAACCAATTATTTCATAACCATGTGTCAGCCTATTCCAAGGAGGAAGACAATGGTCAATGGAGCTCTTCCACACACGGTGTTTACCTGCCAAAAGTTTTTGAAACCAAAATTCTTCACAAGAAAATGTCACTGGCCACTCTGCCAAGAAATGTTGAAACTGTTTCTTTTTGTTTCATTTGGATACAAAATGACAAAATGTAGCTCCAGTTGGGTAATTTAATTTAAACAAACAAGCCTGCCTTCCGTGTCAAAGTTCTGATTTGAAATGACAATTCTTGTTTGGTTTCAATCAGAAATGTCAACATTTTCAGTGTGACATTTCCGATTCAAAAGTTTTTGGGTTGCGTATTTGTTTGGAATAGACGTGGGGTTGACCTGTTTGTCATCTTTTTTGGGGGGTGTATTTTATTGATTTGTTTATTCGTTTTCTCCAGGAGGAAAGGACCATGAGAGAAGGACGGGCACAGCCTGTTGCCTCTACCCAAACTCATCAGCTTGGGATTTGTAGGCATCACAGCAAAGGTCGGTCATGTGGAGACGTACAAAGGGAAATAATGACTTAGTGTGTTTTTTCTTTAGGAGCTTTTCTGAGAACGCATGAGGAAACACGGTGGGGCAGAGGGCACGTACTCACCACTGTGGCTGAGTCTGCTGGGGGTTGGTGAGGGCTATGCTGGCATCTTGTGGCCCACGCAAATCTCTCCTACCCAGTTGTTGTTAGACTGGGACCTGTGTCATTGATCTGTTGCTACACATTAAAGGGAACAGGGCGTAAGAATAAGCCTCCCTGGCTGATGGGGGTCAACCTAGCTGGTCCTTGCATCAGCTGAACCCTGAATTCAGGTCATTTGGATGATAGCCTGCGGTTACCACTTGTCCCAGAGAAGAGAAACTCAGTGTACTTTGAGCCTCCTGCAACACTCTGGGACAGGGACTCCTGTGGCACCATCTCTGCAAAGGATCAATCATGCAGAGATACCCAGGGGGCTGATCCCTACTCCCCCCCACCAATGTTACCCCCACTTGTAGGTACACTTCCACAGCTCCATCCCACAAACCTCCCCTTTTTGGGGGGTTATCTCCTCATCACCTGTGGGATTACTCAGGCAAGCCAACAATTTATTCCTGTGAGTAAATGTTTGCCAAACTGGTAACCCAAA
>JAHREE010000124.1:4022158-4096534 GCA_033628505.1 Tringa tobata
GGGGGGGGACGACGACGGGGGGACCCGCCGTGTTGCCTTATATGTCCGTCTGTCAAACCGCAGAGGATGTGCGAGGCGAGCAAAGCGCTGAGCCTGCTAGTCCTCTGCTGTCAGGGAGGGCAATCTGATCCTTTCCTTATTGACAGGAGGGTTTCAGGGGTAAAGGACTGCTGGCAAATCCAGCCCCGCGTTGGATATTATGGACCCAAATGGGAACGATTATTGATCCCACAGCCCCTGCAGCCAGGCAGGGCTAGCTTGGTGCGGGCTCCAGTAATGATATAATCGCCCATCTAACGTTTCGGCAGCAACAGCACGAACCTGAGAAAGCAAGTGTCTAGGACCTTTTATCATAGATGAGAGAGGAAAAAAAAAAAAAATGCCTATCAAGGAAAATGTGCAAGTGGCTGCTTCACACACACCTTCCTGGGCTTCCTCAGCCTTCACTGAGATTTCTCCTCTCGGTCTGAAGTGACTGCCACTCAAAGGAGAAACTTTTTTTTCATCTCTGTTTGTTTTTTAGCTGAAAGGAGAAAAAACCCTCCAAACAATACAGCTGTACTTTAATCCCTGCTCTTAGCTTGGAAGGGTTATGTAAAAGAATGGGGGAAAAGGAAAAAAAAAAATAGCAGGAACACTCAGTGAATGGAGACTTCTCTTCCATCTCTTATTGGCTTTTTTTTTTTTTTTTAACTTCTCAGACTCAAAGTTTTAATTGAAACCAGAAATCTATTGAGAAGTAACTGAGCCAAGAAAACCTCTGTTTTCTCTGCAACTAGGGATGGGGAATAAATAATTTTTTGCTGATGTTATTTCAAGTTGTTTGAGCTCTTTGGTTCCGGCCAAAAAGCCCAGCATAGATTATTAACACACTGTCATTTTAGGAAGATGCACTCTCTGAAATGTAATAAAATGGTGTGTTAGGTTTGTGCAGAGCCATAAATGATGCTAGTTGTTGGCAAACAAAAGAAACAGTGGCTATGATTTATTATTCATCATAACTGAGGTATTTAGTTTGACTTGATATTTACAGGGTTTCTCTACTGAGGTTCCTCAGTATCATCTCTAATAATGTACTTTGATTAAGTTGGGAACTGTTCTTTTTTAATAACTGCTATTGCCATGTGCTTAATTAAGTCAAGGAATTAAATGCCTGAAAAGGTACAACCATCGTTTTTTGGCTTTGGATGATGTTTAATCTCCTCTTCTGGTCTGTTTTGACCTGCCCTTTGAGCTCCTTTTCCCCATGACACACGTCTCTTAGGTGTAAGTGCCAGTTTACCAACAGGACTCTTGTTTTCTGTTACAAGATTTGGCTAATCCCAGTTTCAGTGACTTTTTTTGCTCTCTCAGTAGGGCTCAATTGCTCACACATAATCTTTCCCTTCTGTTTTCTTTCCCCTTTGGACAACACCCTCCAGGACCGAAAAACTCTTGCCTTGTGCTCTGAGGCTTGCAATTACACAGCAATTTTGACTCTTGACCCAACTAGTAGCAAGAAAGGCTATTGTCTAATGAACCACGTAAAAACAGTTCTGGGATCCAACAGATTGCTGTGATGGAAATGAAAGCTCTCCCAGCGAATTGATGACTGATTTGTTTAGCCATATGCCTAGGTGGTCTTTCTTGCTCCCTGTTAACTACCCATCTCTGGAGTATCTGTGATCTTTGGGTCTGTGATGATGTTGAAAGGCAGCATTAATATCTGCCAAAATCTGGTCCATGATGCTGTAGGGCCAACTGAATAAGATTTAAGCCATATTCAGAAATTCAACATGTCATTTTTGCCTACCATAACATGCAGGCTTGCAGGGTTTTGAGCACGTAAGTGCCACAATTAAGCATGTGTTTGATGATGGGAGAAGGGCACCAAATCTGTGCACCAAAGAAAAAGGTGGTCACATGAAACTGACAGCAAAAAACACCTGGCCATGTTGCTGGGAAGTCCAGGCACTTTTAGGGCAGCAGCAATCCGAACTTTAGAGCTAGTACAAAGCCTAGGAAGAAAGGCTGTGGGAGAACTTTAGCGGGAAAGGTTGCCAGTGTTTTGCTGCGGGGCTTGTGGTTTCTACTGGGACTGGTTTTGCTGCTCTTATAGGTTATGTTCTCATTATTTTCTGTCTTTCCAACTTGATTAAAAAAAAAAAAGAAAAAAGTTTCCTTTCCCGTTATTATTGTTGAGGAAATAAAATGACTCATCCTTTTAGGAAATTGTCATCTTCACTAAAGATGGGCTTTAAAACCCCTCAATTCCAGGTTTTAGCCCAGGGGGACTGTCAGATCTGAAAATGATTTCCAAACTTTTGAGGTTGGGACTGCTTTGACTTCTGATACGGACATGAAATCAAGTTGTAAGCATACGTTGTTTGCACAGTTGTTTCTGAGGTGGACTCAAACCCTTAGAGATGTTTTCTTTCTCCTTCTTTCAATGTGGAGGGCTCACTTGATGTGACTTCAAAAATCCGTTGCATATTCAGACCTGCTTGGAGATCTGTTGGATGCTGGGAACAAGTGTAGCTCCCCAACAGGCACCTGGTTTCTGCATTCTCATTTAAGTAGTCGTAGAGAGAGCAAAGCGAGAGGGATAAATAGGAGCCAAAAAAAAAAAGAAAAAGGAAAAATAATTTCTTAAATTGAATAAAAGCAGTCAGAGGATAATGCAGCTTGTCTTTCAGAGCTGAGGAAATGTCTGAAGGAAGTAGGGAGTGGTAATTTCTGTTTATCAGCTCTTCAGAGGGAGCAGAGTTAGGGGCTATTTTGCCCTTTTGGAGTTGGATTTACGTTGCAGCACAGATTGTCCAAACACAATGATGAGCTTTTACTGTAAGCTGTGGGGCAGCTGGATATCAAAAGCAATCTCCAGACATTATTTCATTTAGGCTTTTGTTGTCTTTTACGAAATTGAAAATTTTGAAGAGTTCTCAGGCTAGTCACCTCTCTTTCTAAAAGGGCAAATTGAAACTCTGTACCTCAAACGCCCCTAGGACTGGGAGGATTTGATCCAAGCTTGATTATGATCTTTACCTCTCTAGTTTACTTCCCAGTCTAGCTAGAGATCTTCATAAGGTCTCCGATCTCTCTGTCTCTATGATCTTTGCATTGTTGCCTGTCCACCGAACCCATGTGCCATTGCCAGAGTGATGATGACCCTGTTGACTTTAGATACGCAGGGCAAAGTGATAGGACTGATGCACAGGTGACAAAACAGAAAGGTGGCCAGAGGAGCACTCTGGGAATACAGTCACTGGTGATGCTCACAAGTGCCAGGATCAGGTTTACTCTTGCCCATGAGTGGGGACAGCGGTATGGCTCATGTACATGTCCACCCAGCACAAGGGTCTTGCAGGAAAAAATAAGGAGTTGTGGAAATGGTAAGAATGAGCCTCAGATGTCCTCCCCATGTAGAGCTTGTGAGCCTAACACAATTTTTTGAAAGCAAGCTCAATGTGTGGAAAAGCCATGCAGGAGGACACCAATTTCCATACAAACATGAGGTCAGAAGGTGAGGGCAAGACTCTGACCTGCCCTGCTGAATATTAGAGCACAGCGTGGTCCAAGGCTTGGCTCTGCAGTGCGTGATATATCAGTGTGCAAATGCCTGGCAGAGTAGGATGCTGGGGTTGTGGCTAAAAGCTGTTGTGGGGGCGACTTATTTAGCTTCTCACTACCTCTGAAGGAGTGAATTCCTGTTTCTGTAAGAGTTGCTATGAAGTCCTGGGCAGTTAAGGGCTGTATGAATGCGGCAGTGATGAGACCAAAGTTTCCTCTACCATAGTACAGCATCTCCTGTAACAGCAGTTGGGATAGCTGTTCAAAAGAATGTGTGGTAGGCAAGCATGAGGTAACCCAGGACCTCAAAATTAGAAATGGGTTAAAGATCGGAAGCCTGAGGTTTTATGTTACTTTGAAATTTTTGTTAGCTTTAACCTTTAAAACTGATATATATGTATACAATGAATCATTCTGTTTCTGTCCTGGTATTTTAGCAGATGAGGAAGTTAGTTTTAAGGTGGAAGGGAAAAAATGATGATACACAAACCAGAGGTCAAAGTGTAAGACGTTACAGGCATGTCTTTCTTCCATATGAATCCACATATCCCGAGTATCCTACCGATGAGATTTCTAAGACTCGGACACTGGCCTGACTTCACTGTGTGTTTCCAGACCCAGCATATTCTGGAGTGGTGCTGTGATCCATGCCTACGTCTCCTTGAGTCTTGCTAAATTTTTGGCTTTGGAGAATGGAATAGGGTTTCCACTAAAACTCCTCTGAAATCCTATTAGTTTGCTAGACAAGGAAATCCTTCCTGTACGTTTTTTATTTCTTTTTTTTTTTTTTTTTCTTTTTTCTCTCTAAAGCCTTCCTATGGAGCTCTATAGTGGGGATTCAATAGAATTCTGTGCAGAGGAATAATACTCTACTGGATTCTTCAATTCTTTTTCAGAAGGGATCAGAGATGTGAAGCTTAACTGGGGGAGTTTAGTAAGTGTTTGAACCGGATTGTATACATGCAAAGTGTTACAGCGGGCACCTAGGCAATGTGTTATTATACATGGCCATTATTCCTAAGGTTGCAAAACAGTTTAAAATACTAACCCATATATTCACATTCTTGTAACTTCCATAAACCTTCACCTAATGGGCTGAAAAATGTCATGCTTTCTCTTTGCTTGATTGCAATTTTCTTCCCAAAAGGTTGAGTGAATTCTCTCCAGCTGTCAGTTGTTCCTTTTTTTCCCAATTTATTCAAAAAAAGTGAGGGTGGGGGAAGAGGAGGAAACACTTTTCCATTTTAAATGATTCTAACAACATGCTTTTAAATAAGGTAGCAGTCTAACCTGCCGGACTTTGAGCTGACAAATGGGTATAAACATTGGGTTTGTTGAAGACCTCTGTCTTCTTTTGATGTTTGAGGGGAACAAAAGAATGGAGTTCATGGTTTCTGATGCCATGGCAAATTAGAAGTGTCATTGTAGGCATCCCAAAGTCGATGGAGATCTTGCAGATTTTGGTTTAAAGAGAGAGGCATGATCTCTATAAATCTTACTGGATAGTGTCATAAATGGTGTTTGCTATAAGTGTGGCTTACATTAGATCCCAGTTCTGTGTCATAGGAGGTAGTCACAGAAATATAGGTCCTGCTCCTCCATCCTTTTGTCAGAGTTGAAGACACACCTGCTCTTAAAGCATGCTGCCTTTTAAGTGTGGCTTTCAGGCCAGAATCACAGAATTGCCAAGGTTGGAAGGGACCTTTAAGATCATCTAGTCCAACCATAAAAAACAAAACAAAACAAAAAAAAAAACAGAAACCAGGAAAAAAACCTAACCAACAATAAACCATATTCCTGAGGACCATGTCAACTAGTCTTTTGAATATCTCCAGGGATGGTGCCTCAACCACCTCCCTGGGCAGCCCATTCCAATGCTCGATAACCCTTTCAGTGAAGAAATTTTTCCTAATATCCAACTTGAACCTCCCCTGGCACAAACTTGAGGCATTTCCTCTTGTCCTATCGCCTGTAACTTGGGAGAAGCGACCTATCTCTGCCTCTCTACAACCTCCTTTCAGGTAGTTGTAAAGGGTGATAAGGTCTCCCTTCAGCCTTTTCTTCTCTAGACTGAACACCCCCACCTCCCTCAGCCTCTCCTCACAAGACTTATTCTCCAGACCCCTCACCAGCTCCATTGCCCTTCTCTGGACATGCTCCAGCACCTCAATGTCTTTTTTGTGGTAAGGGGCCCAAAATTAGACACAGTAC
Source organism: Tringa tobata (assembly GCA_033628505.1). NCBI lineage: Eukaryota > Metazoa > Chordata > Aves > Charadriiformes > Scolopacidae > Tringa > Tringa tobata. The sequence continues at coordinate 4,027,919 of JAHREE010000124.1, forward strand.
TCGAGGTGGGGTCTCACCAGTGCCAAGTACAGGGGGACAATCACTTCTTGGGTCCTACTCACCATGCTGTTCCTTCAGGCTTAGCTCAGTGAACAGGCCTCCCAGGGCCCATGAGGAAAACCTCTGAAAAAAATAGCGTGAGCAACAATTATAATAACAATAAGCTGCAGCATGGCCATAGGTAGGGACTGGGGCCCTATTCAAACCTGCATCCATCTCCATCTGGGGAGAAGTGATTGGGATGCCTCAGTTCAGGGGTCTCTTGGCTCATTGGAGCCCACAGACCAAATTTTGCTTGGTTGGGACCTAAATGAAAGACTCAGATTAGGAGACAGAAACCTATATGTCATCAACAGAGAGAGGGGGCACCCATGACTGACTTGACCTTAGAGTCCTTAAAACTCTGACCTCATAGAATCATAGGATAATTTGGGATGGAAGGGACCTTTAAAGGTCATCTGGTCCTGTCCCCCTGCCATAAGCAGGGACATCTTCAATTAGATCAGGTTGCTCAGAGCCCTGTCCAACTTGACCTGGAATGTTTCTAGGGATGGGACACCTACCACCTCTCTGGGTAACCTGTGCCAGTGTCTTTACCCTCACAGTAAAGATTTTTTTCCTTCTCTCAAGTCTAAACCTACCTTCTTTTAGTTTAAAACCATCACCCCTTGTACTATCGCAGCAAGCTCTGCTAAAAAGTTTGTTCACATCTCTCTTATAAGCCCTCTTAAATACCAAAAGGCTGCAATAAGGTCTTATTGGAGCCTTCTCTTCTCCAGGATGAACAACCCCAATAAGGTGTCATTGGAGCCTTCTCTTCTCTAGGATGAGCAACCCCAACTCTCTCAACCTGTTTTTGTAGGAGAGGTGTTCCAGCTCTCTGATCATTTCTGTGGCCCTCTTCTGTACCCACTCCAACAGGTCCATGTCTTTCTTATGCTGAGGGCTCCAGATCTGGACACAGTACTTCAGGTGAAGTAGAGGGGCAGAATCACATCCCTCGACCTGCTGGCTACAGCTTCTGGTCTTTAACATCATCCTGAAGTCAGCGGTGTTATAAGGGAATAACAATCCAGAGTCCTGGTCCTGCTTGAATAGGGATTTGAGTTGTGAATGTGGTGCTCCTCATCCTATTTTCCACCTCGGAGAGAGTTTGATGTGTGCAATGCCTCACAAAGAGCACAATGAAGTAGTTCAACTGGAGAGGCCTTTCGGGAGTTCAGATACTCAGCAGGCTCTTATCTCCCTTCTGACTCAACTTCTCCCAGCACTTCTGTAACCGCTTCCTCTTCAGCCTCATTAGAGGCAAAGTTACTCCTTTCCCTTGCCCGTAGCAGCTCTCGGTTATCTTACCTTTATTCCTGGCCTCGGGTCTTTCCACCGGCGCACTCCTGACTAGTGTTTATACCTCTTGACGTCGCTGTCCTGGCACTGTGAGCTGCTCTTTGCCCTGTGCGCATCCAGCCGTGTCCACTTGTGTCCTGCGCTGCTTTTGCCTCCTACTTTTTCTTCTGCAATCCATGAGGCTTTAAGGGTGTTCTTTCTTTTGCTGACCCAGACACTATCTCCTCCCTCAAAGCTGAAAGACTGATACATTCTGCAAGGCAAATCCATCTCAGTGCTTTCCTCTAAATACACCAAATTATTGCTTTTCTTCTTGAATGGCCTTTTATATTTTCCCACAGCCCCCCTTGATGTTGGGGATGCTTGGTATATGATACAGGACCAAGAAAGACACCACTGCTTACTCAGCATGGAAACACACAGTGCAAACCTGCATGGACAAAATCCAACCTTTCTTATTCCTAGTCTCATTTGAAGCATGCAGAATCGAGTTATAAGGGATGTGTTGTTTCTACAGCCTCTAGACTGGGCACAGGAAGATCCTGGACCGCCGCCCTTTTGGTCCTCCTTGTGCCATCGCTTACGGCTCTGAGGAATGGATGCTGAGCCAAGACCTAGTGCATTCCCTATCAGATGTGCTGTTTTATTTTATTTATTTATTTGTTTTTCTTGAAGGGAGGGAAAGCTGGTGCATTTGGCACTTGTGCAAGCGGAAATGAAATAATGGGGAGGAAAAAAAATAAAAAGGAAGAAGGAGGAATCCCGTGGCAGCAGCAGTAAATAAAAACAAACCTCTCGTTAATGATTTATATAGAGAAATCATTTTCCACACATTTCAGGGTGCAGGGGGAAATGTTTGATCAGAGGGAGAAGGAGAAATTATTGCCCTACCACGGCAGTGATAGAAGGAGGCTACTGTGTCTGATGGCAGCTCTCCAAGGGCAGAGTCGATCTAGGAAAGTTTGGTAACACAGATGATGGAACTGTGCAGGCTTTTACTTTCTGTGGCTGGTCTCTGTGCCAATAAACTTTCCCTAAATACCCATAAAACTTTCCATTTGTAGCCTGGAGTGGCTGCCACTACCTCCAGGATGGTGCGCTTGGCAAGGGCTGGCTAGAATGGAGTAAGCATTTCAAGTCCTCTTCTCGTACATGTTGACACTTTTCTCCAAAGAGTTTTATGGCTGTTTTTAATGGAATAAGTTTTATCCTTGCAGTAGCACACACTGCTGCACCCAGGGCTATCATCTCAGGTGTCACCTTTGACTATACATCATGCCAAGAATGATGATGCTTGGCCTGGGAGCCCAACAGCCTGGTGTTTACTTGACATAGGCAATTCTCCTGGCTTGGCTCTTTGTGTTGTAATGAGCTGGAGCACAGTTGGCATCTCATTGTGTTTTCTAGTATCCCAGAGGCCTAATCTTCACAAGGGTGATGGGTAAAAAAGACACACCGACTCCTGATATCTTTGGGATCAAACACTATTCCTCGATTCAGAAGTGTAAATCCAGTGAATTGAGCTCAGCTTTGGAGAGGTCCTGCAGCAGAATTTGTCTCAGAAGGCACAAGTGGGAGGAGGTTGGTCCTCACACTGGCCCTTCAGAGACCAGAAGTAAGCATGAGGAAACTTTTACAGGTCTGATGACGGTACTTTCTTCCCCAACACCCAGATACAGCTTTAGGTTGTGAGTGAGTAGATTTATAAAAACTTGGCACAGTTCTTAGGCACTTACTCCTGTAAAAGTCCTTGGGCAACATGATGGGCAGCTCTCCTTCTGCCACAGATGGATGCTTTGCTACGCTGGCTGTTGCCACAGCTGTACCTTGGGCAGTATTGCTTTTATGGGCCTAGTGATTTATGGCCATGTCAGTTGTTTAATCATTCAGTTGGCCCTCCCTTCAGCGCTGTACAATAGTTAGTTACTTACATAGAAAGGTGACTATCTGATCTAATTATAGAGTCTCAAACCTAATTATGGAGTTAAATATGATTCCATAATCTACTCGTATTGTCTCTATGTTGAGAAGACAGATACACACGTGTGTAATGTGCACACTTACATGCCTCCGTAATTATGGATATGACTAGGCTCTCATTTATTTCCATCCCTTTATTTTGGGGAGGGAATGCTTGCAGCTTCATCTGGCTGTGAGACATCTTCAGGTTATCTTGCTTTTTCCTCTGCAGTGTGGCTTTTTCTGTCTCCTTTTGCTGCACTTGTGTATGCCAAGGCATAGCCATCAGTCAGCATTGCTCAGTCACACGGGTGGTGGTGCAGAGGGTTGGAAACACTTGGACTCAGGGCAGTACAATGGAAAGGAGTGAAGATTACATTTTGATTCTGGTAACTGTCATTAAACCTTGTTTTCATGAGGATAAACCACACCTAGGAGAGATTCCCTTCCCTTCAGAGAAAGACCTAACACAACCCATTCAAAATCAGAGGCAGAGGTAGAAGGACTGGAACAAAAGCAGCTTTGGAAGCAAGGGGACCACATGGAGAGGAACGACCTTTCTGCTGTGTTTGTCTAACTCACCCTACCAATGAGTCAGATGCTATAGTTAGTTAACTAGTTAGTTTGTTTTGTAGGTAATCTGTGGATTACGGGCATTCACATATGGCCATTCCACTAGCAAATATTCTTATCAGTTGAAGATCTCATACTGTAACTATTGTCTACCCACTTCCACTTTATACATACCTATGTCTGGTTATATCTTATAGAGAGGGATTTTAGCAATGTGTTTAAAATTGTCATGTAGTAGAGAGACCAATATGCCCAGCACTGGAGACAGAAAACAAAATAAATACATCACAGAAGCAGAGAATGGCTGGGGTTGGAAGGACCTCTGGAAATTGTCCAGTCCAGCACGCACACGGTCATGTCAGGCAGGATGTGCAGGGCTCTGTCTGGTCAGGGTCTGGATGTTACCGGATTATCTCTTGATTCTTTATAAAGAGATGACGTTCATTTGTTTTTCTTGAAGGGAAAGTCCTTCTGCCTTGTCTCTGTCCCGATTGACGCAAGGTGGGTGAAAGGGAAAGGGTGTTTCCTATGGGATCTATAGTGTGGATGGAAAATGGCTATCACAGTCATTTGTCCAGCTTCCTGCCAAAGCTGGATTGTTCTTTCAGAGTATCATGGCCACAGGAAGTAACGAAGGCTGTTGTCCAAAGGTGCAACAAATCTAGCTCCAGGGCTCTGAGCAGCAGATAAAATACGCTACTGGGGCATGGTACTGATGCAGTATAAACTCATTCTCCTGGTTCAAATTTGTTCAGAAAAATTTGCAGTGATTTAATTTTAACCCAGCAGACTTTGTGTTGTGTCATACTATGTCACTTGTTTGCACAGCGCCGGTTTTCTGGCTCACAAGTTTTACCCATCCTCTGGAACTGATTTTTAAGTTGGCATGAAGAAAGGCTTAACCCTTGTATGCTCTGGTCCATTTGATAAAAGTATGATCAGATGCTTGTTCCAGATCTGCATCAAACCTGTACTGTTGGTCACCTGGCAGTGCATGGACCGTGACCACAACCACACTAGAATTTCCCAGTTTTTTTTGTAAAGCAATAATGAAGAAATAGTTTGAGGTGCTTTTTTAGTGCGTATTTCTAATGTGGGTTAACTGAGTTCAGCGCAGCTCACTGCACGCCAGGCTGTTGGGTTTGTATGTCCCATGACGGATTCTGAAGTTTCACTGACACTTCTCATAAAAGCAGGTTTCTGACCAAAACTTTCCCTCGGGTGTAATGTGGGTTGTCCATTGGCCTCTGCCCCAGAGGCAGCTGCGTTTCAGCGGTGGCATATATAATTGAGGAAGAAACCCAGGAGTCTTTGGAGTGAAAGGTGATATCTCATCATTAAATATTGCTGTATAGTCTCCAGTGCTTTGTGGTGAATGGTTTTAAAAAGATGGAGTGTAAAGAGGCTTCCAGGATTTCTGATATTTTGCAGAGATTAGGGATTTAATTTGCATGTCACATGAAAGAATGTGAGATCCAAAGGCAACATGACAAGCATTGCGTTTGGGAAGTTGTGGGCTCCTCTTCACATTCACTATGACGCTCTCAGACTTGTGCCTCGGTTTCTCCTCACTTGAAGCTGTTCAATATAATTTTTTTTTTTCTTTTCTTTTTCATCTTACAGCATTTGGGCTCTATGGATAAATCAAAAGCAGCCTTAGCAGTCACAGTTATGGCTGGGGTTAGTGTACTATGGGATTTGGGCAGCATCCCTTAATATAGCTCCAAGCTCTCTGCTAGTGCTCCTGGTGCTTGAGCAAATCAAGCCACAGCACGAACTCTGGGCAGCTGAATCTTGTCGGGCTGCATTTGTCTAATCAGCCTTTGCTTGTTACTAATGTGGCTGCTCCTGTGCATAGGGCAAAAGACATGCCAGGTATTACGCCCACTTTCATTTCATGGAGAATCCCAAACAGGTGGATTTCTTCTCACCTCTGGTCTCACCTCTGTTTTTGCCCTCTGAAAATTTTCAGTTTAATCACTTTATAGCCCTGGCACCTGAATGCTTGAGTAGCTGCCTGAGGCAGGAGAAGGGAGCTTATTCAGAGCCTTTAATGGAAGGCATCTAGTATGACCCAAAGGGAGGTCTCATACTTCAGGCCTTTGCCTCCAGGAGTGTGTTTGAGGTGCCCAGAGAAGCTGATAAGAGGTGTGTGAGCTGCTGTAGCAAGGCTGAGCACACAGGCGTTTGATTATTTCTCAGTACTTATCAGAGGAAGCGTGAATCTCTCCCTAATTAAGATCTAATGCCAACTTCTGTGAAATTTGTTGTCATTCACCTGTGAATTATCTTCCTCAAATTTAACTTGACTGCAGGAAGCCTGCTAGCAGTAACACTTTCCTCTGGGAGCTTAATTTGGGTAGTAAAATGCCTCTGCAGTTGTTTATTGAACAGGACTTGGTGCTGGTGAGCCTTGGAGGCCTGGAAGGGCAGTTTAGGTGAGCACTTAAAAGTCTAGACAGCCCCCATCTCTGGGGTGTTTAAAATAGAGCTAGAGGTCTCCCAGAGAATCCACTTTCTCCCTGGATTTCCAAATCTGCACTTTGCCAGCTAAGGCTGAAAAGCTGCTGGAGGAAAAGAGTTCATCACTGTCCTTTGAGTGCTTCTGCTCGAAGGCAGCCTGGAGAGGGGAGATGGGGAGGTTTCCAAAAGAGGTTACACGTTCAAAAGCCTGAAGTGAGGTTTCCTAATTAGTCAAAGCAAAGGTAGCCTGCCCAAACAAGAAAGACGAGTATGAATGTCCCTGCACCCCAGTCATTTAACTATTAACCCTGGAGGAGAGTAAGGAGATACCTAAAACAATGACCCAGTTAATTCTGCGTGGCGTTGGAGTGCAGCGTTATTTGTTGCTGCCTGCAGGTCTGGTGATATCATCATCTTCAGGCTCTCAGCAGAACAGGAGGCCAATATTTTTAAGTGGGATTTTAAGGTGGATTTGGCACGAACTCACCCGACACTGGTGTAATGCCATGACTTTATTCATCGGTTGCTTTTTTTCTGCTGACCTGGAGGCACACAGCCAAGCAGGGGTGAGTGTTCGGGCAACATGACCCAGAACTTGGGTCAAAGACCCACAACCAGAATTTGGAGCAGAAGCATGGCTTTTTATTCATCCTCTGTAAAACATTACCCAATGAATCAAAACCTGAAAGACCCTTCCTAGCTCGGAGCCATGAGTTTTACTTCAGCTCCCATCCAACGTTGGGTCCCATGCGTGTTGGTCGATTACACCAATGGCTGTGGTCCCTTCCCTGCATCGTTGGTGGTCACAGGCTCATCCTGCTGCCCTGCACGGTGAACTAGATGCGGTCTGCCAGAAGCTTTCTCTTTTTTTACCAGCAGTGAGAGAGGTTAAAAGCCTGTGGGCGGAGGCCGGCACAGAGTGCCCATTGTACATGGGTGCATACCAGAGCAGTAACTCCCTGGAATGCTGCACCGCCAAGCTTTTACCACCTTGTGTTTGTGTTGCAGGCCAGGAGTGTGTGTACATTGTGTCCCTCTCCAAGGAGATTAACAATATGAAATGGCAGATAAATAGGACGGGCTCCTTTTTCTTTTAATTTTTTTTTTTGATTGGACCAGTTGGAATAGGAAGGTAACCCTGACTCCCATCACCTCCACAAGCACAAAGGAGAAGCAAGGTGCAAGGTCGGTCAATTAGGTGGAGCAGCACCTTGCAACTGGGTGGCTTTAATGTACTAATTGCGTTAGTAATTAGCAACTACTACATGGTAAACACTTAGGTTCAAAACTATGTAAGGGCATTAACTAACCCACCCTACAATAGGTCTGAATGAGGCAAGCATTATCCTTGTTTCACAGGTGGGGAAATGGAGACACTTTCTGACCGCAGGGTGAGTCAAGGCAGGCATGAGGCAGACCTTGGGTCTGTTAGTTCTTCAAGAACACCTTAAATGAGACCAGTGACAGCAGCTCTGGGAAATGAGTCTCCTCCCTGTTGCCAGAAGACGTGCTACTTAAGCATAAGCGTTTTTATGGTGCATTTCTATCTCTTATGAGCTACTGAAACCGTCTCTGAGGCCAGATGGCAGATCAGGCTCCATGATGGAGGATTTTTTTTTTTATTTTTTTTTTCCTTTTCTGCTTGGGCTGTCAGCTTGTGCTATTTATGGGAACTTTATTTGAATTTGTGTCTGCTGGGACCTGGGTGGAGGTCACCCAATGATTTCATGGAGCTCTAGGATGCTTAGGATTTTCCATTAGCAGCCATATGTGCCAGGGTCAGAGAAGTGACCCGTGGCCACGCTGCAGTGGAAATGTGAATATATAACTAATAAAAGGTGCTTGTTATTACTTCTCCTTGTATTTTAAGCTCATGCAAGGTATTTTTGAAAGACAGAAAGAAGGCCAGTGGTACAAGGCCATGTGATTTTTCTTGATGAGCCGTGCCTTAGTCTATGATAATGCTGTTATGATTTAGTGACAGGTAGAGCAAGACCATTTTTGTTTCTCTTTTAGGGTTTATTGCTGCTAAGAATGAGCTGGGAAATCCCTGGCTGTGCTCAGATCTTGCTTGCAGTTGGTGGAGGGGTGGGGTTTGGCAGCGTGGCAGAGCTAATCTAGCAGGGAGCTACTGCTGAAAGAGTAGGTCTGCACCCCCAGCACCTACTCCTGGCAGTGCCGCCTTGTTTCCTTCTCTGTATGCCAGAAGAGATACTCCTCTGGCCCACCAGGGAGTCGTTTCTGCTAAAGTAGCAGAAAATATCTTTCCTTCTCCCTTGTAATTTTGTAGCCTAAACTAGCTTGTTGTGATGTGCGTGTGAGGGTGGCTACAGGAGGGATTTTAGGGAGGGTGTATGAGAACATCTCGATACCTTTAAAAACACTCCACATGTATTTTTATGGGTTTTTTTAACTAAATGCTTGTAATTTGGCTTAGCCTTTCTATGTGAATGAGTAATACATCTTTTGCCCCAGTTGAACATTCACATCTTCTCCCACTGACTTTGGCCTAGACTTTGTAAGCTATTGAATATGAGTGCTTCCATCTCAAAGGGTTCAATCTGTGATGTTTTAAAGAAAACCCGTATTTAAAAGGATGAGAGCAAAGTCTTTGCTTCAGTCAGCCAAAAAACAGCAGTACCCAAGGGCATGCGGAACTCTGGAAAACATTGAGTTTAGCTTTCCTCCATCACCCTCAATACTCAAGTCCCTGATACTCCATGAAAGAGACCCAGTTGGATCCTTCTGCACTTCCAGCATCCCAGGGAGCATCTTGGGCTGCAGGCAGTGTTGCATTTGTACACTGCTTTTTTTTGGTTTCTGTATATCCTTTTTCATCAATTTAGCAGTACACATGGCTATTGCACCTTGCTTGGTGATACCAACTCCAGCCCCAAGAATTGTTGGCCAGCCTCGGTTCCCGTTTTGCTTTAAGGAAGGCCTTTGAGATGCTGCAGGGGAAGCCCAAGCATGCCCCATTTCAGTCATCCCTACACTCGTGTTTGATACGTGTATGTGTGCTAACTTCCTTTTTTTCTTCTCCTTTCTTTTGACAGTGGCAGATTTGGTCTCTTCTGAGCTCCTTGCAGCCTCTGGGCAATTGGGACGTTGAATTCAGCAGACAGTTACCATTCATTCCCTGGGATCGTACCTGCCCTTGCCCTCCTCATCCCCTCCCGTGCTCCCCTTCCCTCTGATAAAACTCCAGGGTGTTGTGGTATTGCTATGGAGCCCAGGGAGACTTTGGGCAGCTCTCGGCAAAGGGGGGGCGAGGCAGACTTTCTGCCGACCTCCATCACCTCTACGAAGCCTCCACCTGCCTCCAGCTGCACGGGGGAGACGATGCTGCCTGCGTCGGGTTCGGGGAAAGGGATCCCGGTGAGTGGTGAGAGGCTGGAGCCTGAGGAAGAGGATGAGCTGGGTTCTGGGAGAGACGTGGATTCCACATCCAATGCCGACAGCGAGAAATGGGTGGCGGGAGACGGCCTGGAGGAGCAGGAATTTTCCATCAAGGAGGCTAACTTCACAGAGGGGAGTCTAAAACTAAAGATCCAGACCACCAAGAGAGCTAAAAAGCCCCCAAAGAACTTGGAGAACTATATTTGCCCTCCAGAGATCAAAATCACCATCAAGCAATCTGGGGATCAGAAGCTTTCGAGAGCTGGGAAAAATAGCAAAGCAGCTAAAGAGGAGGACAGATCACACTCCAAAAAGAAGGTAAGTCCTATTCTTTCCCATATTTCCCCTTTCCCTTGAAAGCAAAGGGAGAGGGTAGGATTAAACCTGCTCAAAATGTTTGTGTCCCAGACATAACATTTGCAAGGTTTGCAGAGCCCTGCTTGGCTGTGGAGGAGGTAATACAGAGCAGGTATCATCTTCCACTGCTTCATATGCTGCGGGGATGGTCTTGAACTACCCTTCAGATGAACCGGTTTGGAAGGGATCAAAAGTTCACCTGGGCCTCTTCTATTTTTGTGCATAATTAAGACTTAAGATTAATCATTACATTAGTGATAAATAGAAGGAGCCCACTCCTAAACTGCTTTGTGTCTGAGCGCTAACACTCAAACCTTTTGGCAGTTAAAGCTTTTGACTACATTTTTAAAATATAGGTATGTGCACAGTGAACAATTGAATCCATTCCTGTATACTAGGCTAGGGGCTCCATTATTCTTGATTACAGCATTGTGCTAGCAACACTATAGTTATGCTTCAGAAAATACTTCCATTATAAGTCTCATTTTCTTCCAGATGCCTATCATTTTCTTGAAATATCCTTCTGGAGAGAAATTTTTGGTACTTTAAGTTTGGGTAAAAATTGATCTTATTTTTATTTTTTCATTTAGTCAAGGAGATGAAGAGGGGAGGGGAAAAGAGAGAAAACCTTTTCTTTGTATGAGCTGTTATCAGGAGCACCCTTTTGTTTTGCTGTTGGCTTGATATTTTTCAGAAATATCCCCTACACTTAGTCTTTAAAACAAATTTAGTTTGAGTGTTTTAAGCAGTACTGGTGAGGGGAGGGACACCTGGTGATTACTCATGTTATTTTGGGTGTAGTTGTGTTTTCTGTCCTAGGTGTAAGACAAAGGAGCTTTGGTCAGGTTGAGGCTTTATCACAGTACAAATATTTCACCTCTGCCTCCTTAGTAACAAGTAGGCATCGTGATGAGTTCAGACAGGAACCCAGATTTGATGAAAGACTCACAAGTACCTCCAAAACCTGGACAAATTAATCTAGGATGTAGGCGTCCACTGATTACAGATCAGGGCATGACTTGGCTTTCCTGCTCATGCAGCTTGAATCCCCTGCTGTGCAGAAGGTCTCCGTTTCTCCCATACCTTGTACAGTTGATGGATGCTTAAAGGGTTACTTGAAGCCTTGAGGAGGCTAATTGCCAATGGCTCTCCCTGGAGACAGTCTTCTCGGCAGACTGCCTTAGACCGAAATTCTGATAACTCTAAATCACTCTTTGAAGAACCAACATTTCCAATTGACTCAAGTCAGAGCCCAGGGAAATTTAACATTGCTCACTCTGAGAGTACTTTTCTTGGAAGCTGAACTTGAAAAAAAAAAAACCCAAACCACCAAAATCAAGGTGATTTTTTTTCTTAGAATCTTGCTAAACGACATACACTAAGTGCATGACACACACCCACCCCCACCCCCCATTTTTTTTTTATGCACAGCAGAGGTTTGGCCCTATAATACACAGAAAAGACATTTCCCCACCTATTAAGAAGGATGGCCTCTCTTCTTAGCACCCAGAAATGTCTTATTTCCCCTTCCCTTTCCTCCCTGAATACTTGCAGAAGTCCCAGGGGAACCAGCGGTGGTGTGAGACCATGCTCAGTGAGAGCAAAGGTGTCACAAGCCATCCTTCCATGGCTGTGAAGGAAGAGAAAAAAAAAAAAAAAAGGACTTGCAAACTACTACCTACCTACCGTGCATGGATCGTGGAGAATATGACTGCTTAGAAATCGGAACTTTCATTTCTATTTATTACCCAGTCAGAGGGGTATGGCAGGCATGTTCATTCCTTCGTGTGGCCGTCCAAAAAGATTAAATCAATAAAGCTAACTACATGTATAAAAAACCAACCCCAACAACAATAAATAAAAAAAAAAGCACCTTGTAGTTTGTTATGCTTGGGGTGAGACTTAAATTGCAGAAAGATAAGGAGTTTGAAAGAAGCAAATCGTGGCCCAAACGTGGCTGCATCCAGCCTGCGCTCATACCGTGAGGTCTGAGCTGGCTGGTGCTGTGTCCGTGTGCAGGCTGGAACTGCTTTAGGACACCACTAGTCTATTCTGGCCATTAAAACAAAACAAACTGGGGAAAAAAAAAAAAAAACAACTACCACAAAAACAACCCCGAACCCCAGCAGGTGGATGCTCTGAGCAGATGGGGAGAAGGCTGCCACACTGGCCCATCCATTAGCATAACACCCAACGGCTGCCGTGCAGCAGCTGCTGAGCTGGGGCCAGGGCAGAGAGGTCCCCAGCAGGGATCTGGAAGACCCCAGTGTTGTGATCTCAAGGGAACTGATGCCCGGACACCTGCAGCCTGCATCACCGCCATGCCTCCCTACAGCTGAAAAGATTTCGCACGCGGCTGCCTGTGAGCTCGTGGGCTGCAGGATCAGGTCTTGGCTGTGAACATCTCGTACCATGGAGTGACGAAAGGTGCTACAGGAGTGGGAAGCGAGAAATCGGTGGGAGAAGGGCTCCAGTGTTGGCAGTGTCGTTACTTTCATGGCCGATGTGTGTGTCTGATGGCAGTTACGGAGGGGTTTTTTTTGGGGGAAGAGAGTTGAGAGGGAACAGCAAGTTGGAACTCGAATGGAGCTTAAGCTGTCCGGTCCACCCATGGGTTTCCCTGGGAGAGAGAAGCGTGCAGGTACCTTCTGCCTGTACTTGCAGAGCTGTTGAGAGTTGCGGTAGCGGTTACAGAAAAAAAAAAAGCGATTGTCACATTTAACTGATTCTGGTGGTTTTGCTATTTCAGAGTTACCCTGTTTGATTGCCCGTCGCTTTAATCAGCACAAACCCCAGAAAAGCAGCTACCGGCAGCAGGGAACAATGCGTTTCAACCAGTGGGGCAGATCTTCGACTGGCAACACTCCACTGTCCTCTGTGGATCTTTGCCAGGAGAGTTTGGCCCAATGTAGACATCTCACTTGCTTGTGGGAGCACAAGGGGAATCATTATTTGAGTTTACCACCTTGCTTATGGATACAGGGCATATGTACAGGCCCCACAGACCCGTATAAGAGGGTGGAGAACTGAGCATAACCTGAGCTGCAAATGCCAGGCGTGTGTCTCCGGTGGGTAGGAGCAGTTGTCCTGCACCTCATGGAGTAGCACCTGAATTTACCTTTTCCCCCTGAGGAGGAGCAAAGTCTACCAGGACTTGGAAAAAAAAAATCACTTAAGTTTGTTGCATAATAATTTCAGCCACATCTCCAGTAGTCCCCAGTGCTTTGAAATACCACTTCAGCACTCTTGCTGGAGTTTCAATACGCACAGCACAGAGGGCAACTAATGAAAACATGGAAGCAATTTAAGTAACAGCATGTGGGTACACAAAGGACTGGTAATGCCAGCAATATAAAAAGGGGCTGTGAACTGGGGATATAGCATTTATTCAGTGGCCACTTAGGGAGGAAGAAGATATGCCTGTTCCTAGGCTTTCCACTGCTCTGTTAATTAGGCAATAGGGGCTAGTGCCTGATTTCTAAAGCTGTGGTCCAGGGAGCAGCGGTGATTAGAAGGGGGCTCTGTGGAGAGCCACGCTGCTCATGTGCCGAGGCCTGTTCCTTTTTTCGCCTTTGATTCCAGCTGCTACACTATATTAAAAGACGTAAACATACATTAAATACTTTCCTCATGTTGCTTTTCTGTGTGAGCAATCGCCCCGGGGATGTTATGCGATCATGAATGGGAGGGGAGGGAATCCAAGAGAGGATCTTGCTGGGTGCGGTTGCTGATGCCCTGGAGCAGGGAGGGAGGCAGGGGGTGAGAGAGCATCAGCTTTGGGAACCTCTGCTCTGCCTGCTTGAATGCTTGGCTGCAACCCAACAGCTTTGGGGGTTTCTTTTAAGTGGCGACCATGCCAAGATTCGCATCAGCTTCCCCTCCTTGGAAAACAAGAATGAAGGTAGCTTCCTAACCCCTTTCCTGGGGCTGCTTAGAAGGTGAATCGTAGCTTGGGCTCTCCGTGTGGCCGGTTGTGCAGCACTTGGAAAGTGCACAAACGTTCTGTAAGTGTTTGCTCTGATTTCAACCCTTCAGCGCCTGGGGATGGAGTGGGCTGAACCCATGCCACTTCTAAAACCCGCAAATGGCTCCATTTCATTTAGTCTGATTGAAGAGGGAGGGAAGCAAAAAGCTAGGAGCCCAGAGGATGTCCTGCTGGCATGTTGGCAAGACCGGCAGCTGCTCCTCTCCCACCTGCAGCAGGGTTGCTCCAGCCCAGAGTCCTCAGTATCACAAAAGGTGCCTTTGCCTTCGCGTAAGAGAACATGTTGTCACTCTGGAAGGGCACCGAAAGCGTGGCACCGAATGCAATGAAGCAATCCATCATCTTTCCCTGCCTGTCATGTAGCATTTAACAAGCCCCAGATGAGCAGTATTTTCCTGGTTTTGTTTTGTTTCCTTCCCTCCTCCCCCCCCCCCCATTTGCTGGTCTGTCTATTTTCTTGTGTCTGCAAACACTTTATTTTCCGTCCCCTTCTTTCTTTAGGCACAGCCATGCAAAGTTTCTTTGGAGCTACCTTCATATGCATAATGGCCTGCTTTGGGGGATGTAAACTCTTTTTTTTTTTTTTTTAACATTATTCTCTTTTCTTTTTTTACATTGTTATTATATTTTAAGAGCTTGGGATGGGTGAATGTATTTTTATTGCTGAAAGATAAGCGGCAGCAAGTCGGTTGGAAGTAGAGCTTCCTTGTGTGCAGACAGAGGAAACTCTATCCTTGGATTTTCTTGCAACATATTTTCCCCTTTGATTTCCTGTAGGTATTTGCTGTATCTCTGCAGGAAGCGGTTCTAGAACTTTTCCCCTTGAACTTCAATGCATCGTCTTCCTTTCCTCTGCCCCACACATGCAACTTTCTCCTGCGGTTCACCCTTCCTTGAGAGCTCCCTCACTCGCATGCTTTCCCCTTTCCACCCCTCCCTCTTCCAGAAGATCAAGATTGCTTCCCCCCACCTCTCCTTCCCCCCTCTTTCCATCCCTGACTGCACATTGTACTTTCCCTCCAGCTTCTCACGTGCATCCGCAGCTCTTGTTGGATTACCCCTGAGCCTCCATAGTCCCTTCAGCCTGGACCTGTTTCTGTGCTGGTTTTTTCCCCACTCTTGCTTAGCAAAGCCTTGAGGCTCCTCTAAATGGTGCTGGTGGCAGGTTCCTGAGGCTCATGCCAGCAGTGTAGACCTCAGCTTCTGCACAGGTTATGGAATAATGGTAGAACTTCAGAAATGTCAGCACAGTGGGAAAGTATTCTTCTAGTTGCATTTAAGGTGAAACTGGCTTTTGAGCAGCTGGGAGACCAAGTTGGAGCTGCTCTAACAGGCACGAGGCTCCTGGCGTTTTTACGCTCTTTCTATACAAACATCCGGGTACAAAGCTACACAAGCTCGGCTCTTTGATATTCATCCCAGGTTTCTTTTTGGCTAGCTTTTCGTTCTACCACATTGTTGAAGGCACAAATGAAACAGCTGCAGTTTGGTACCCTCCCAGCACAACTAGCTTAGGCTCCCCCCAGAAAGAGAGTAGGAATGAATTTCTCTGTGAAAAACTTCAGAGCTTAAAAAAACCAGTTTTACTATGAACTGAGAACCATTCTGGATCAAGTTCATCTTGGTCCTTGAAGTTATCTGAGGTGCACAGTCTGGGACCTGAGTCCTCGTGGATCCCCACATAATTACCTGGAGGAGGGTGGTCCCTGTGAAGGGCAGAGAGGGCTGGATCCCAGCTCCTACTCCTTCTCCAAAGTCTTCTGGAGCAGATTCCACTTCGCATTGTGTTGTGGATATCTTATGACAGGAATAAGGCAGAGTTTCTTTTCCAGCTTGGTGCTCTGCCTGAGCCAGCTGATGCTCATCCCTCACTGTCTGTCTGCTCCCAAAGAATTTTGTCTTTTTTTGCTTTTTTCAGGTAGTCAAGTATTTCTTAAAGAAGCAAACGTCTGGCAGTGAAGGGATGGGCTGGGGAAATCTAAGCAGACTTTTACTGCTTAGCATGGAGTGCCAAATGAGGAAGACTTGCTGTATTTGAATAGATGCCATATGACCAGAGCTTGTGGAGGCCATCCATGTTGAGGACAGGTTTTGTTTTGCAGCAGTCACTCCCGTGGCTGAGTTTCGATGGCCCTCTGTGACATTTCCTTGTTTCCTTGTGCTGTTTCTCTCTTTCCAAATTGCGACAAAATGTCCCCAGTGTTGGTTTTGGAGTTGAAGAGACACTGCAGGGAAGCAACTGGGACCAGCGCAGAGAAGCTGGGTGTCTAGATGGAGGTCCTGCAGTCCCCACCACCAAACCGTGGGAGGGGATGGGTGCTGCCTCCCGCAGCCTTGTAAAGGCTTGGCCAAGTCAGTGCATGCTGGTTGCATTTCGAAAGCACTATGGCCTCCAGGCTAACAGAGATGTGCTGGAGACATGACGCGCTGACATGTGCACCCAGAACTACAAACCTCTGTGCTGGTTGTGTCTTCATTTGCAGAGGTTTTGGGATGCACATGCTCACGTCCTCCAGCATCAACTTTTGCATGCAGTGCTCCCTCTCCTCTCCTTCCAGGCATGTTTGACCACAGATACCTTCTGATTTACCTCCAGCTTTTTCATCTTCAATCCCTTTTTCACACACACATGCTTAACTAGCTAGCCCCCTCAGGTCAGGTCTAATTCCTCCCATTCTTCACTCCCAGAGGGACTTCCACTGCTCACATTCCCTTGCATAGTCAGGGGGACTGTGTGAGGGACTTGTCTTGAGTTTATTTGAGTGGGAAGAGAAACTTCACCTGGTGCCCTCAGCTTGCCTTTTTTTTTTTTTTTTTCTTTTTCTAAGAGCACTGAAACTTGTGAAAGTTGGTTTCTGACCACTTTCCTTTTATGTGGCTTTTCTGCTGTCTAGTGATGAGTGAACTTTCTGACCAAGCCCTCCTAGGGAACCCTTCAGGGGTCCCTTCCTTCTGGCCAGCAAACAATTTAAACAAAACTTTTTTTGTTGTTGTTTTAGTATTGTTTTTCAAAGATTTCTATTTTTCCATCAAATTTCATCAAAATTGGTCAAAATATGCCAAAACATTGAGGAGAGGATCATGCAGGCAGGCAAGGAGTTTGTGTTTACATTCACATACACACAAACACAGTGTGATCACGTTAGCCTCGTTTCCTTAGGAAGCCAGTCTAAAAATACCCAGAGTAAACATGCATTGTTTTGGTTTTTAATGCTATGACTATTCCAACTTTTGAACCTTAAAATGATTCCATTTGATACGTGACCCTCGAGGACAAGTCCAGTTAGCTCTGTTTTCGTAAGAGTGTTATTTTTCATTTCTTGCCATGACCTCTAACGTGAATTAGACCAGTGGCTGTTGGCTCCTTCGTTTCAGGACATGAAGTGCTATTTCTACATTGTGACTATATTTGGACTCCAAGATGCAAGCGGTTGCTATCAGGAGAGGGATTCTCACGCCGTAGTGCACACACCAGTAGCAGGACACTGCTTCCAAGTGGGATGGTCAGCTTGGAAAACACTCTACTTCTCTAGGGTGGTATCAAGACAAACCATTTCTTGTTGTCATTGTCTTTTTTTTTTTTTTTTTTTTTGGCTGGAGCTGTGGGCTAGCAGTGAAAGGGACTACAGAAGGACTAAGGTGTCTTACTACAGAAATGAGGTTGTGTATTTGAGATGTGGCTTGGACTGTGGCCACTGTGGAAGGTAGCATTGCTGGAGATGAGGACATGGTCATTCAAGATGCACAGTCAACTGCAGCTGTGTTTGCAGAACTAAGCGTGTCTCTGAGGCTCATTTTAAGATTGTGCCTCACGTTCCTATTGTGCATTGATGTCTGCTGTTGGCAGGCCCTGTATGAAGGCATCAGGAGAGCCTGTCTCCTGCAAGAAGTTTACAAGCTCTGTAGAAATAAAAGGAGGAGAAATGAAACCATCTTGTCTTTTAATACAGCATGTGAAGTAGAGTAATGAGATTAAGCGACTCACTCAAGGAACCTGTTGCAGGCCAGGGTAACACTTGAGCCTTTTTTGTTGAGCTGTGGGTTCTTAATCATGACACAACTGAGTCTTCCAGGCAGTGGCTCGACCTTCAAACATTGGATGCACAGTCCTTCTGTAAGTCAGTTTTCTTCTACTTGTCATTGAAACTTGTGATTTTTTTTTGTTAATTATTAACTCTCTGCATCTTCACTGCTAGCTTTGAAATTTATCTAAAAGAAGAGTTAGAGCTTGATGCAGAAATGAGGGGGGTGGAGTTTTGGGGTCAGCGTGCAATCAGTCGATCTAGATGCCCTTAATAGTCCCTTCTGGTCTGTAAACCCTGAAATGTCATAAGAGTCAAATGAGGAATATTTACCAGAGGACTCATAATCTTCTCATCAGTTTCTCATGGCTCTCTGTCTCACCTGGGTGGCAAGGTTTGTAGAGAGAGATGGTATCTTTTATTGACATCGATGTTACAACAGCTCTACCACTATAAACCTGGGTGGTTCATTGAGGAATTTCAGCACTTCACAGCATCGTAGCTTCGTGTGAGCTGCTCTCCATCTGCACGGCTGAAAGATGAGAATCAGCCCAGAGGGGATTTGCGGGTAATTTTGCCTTGCCCAATGCTCTTGGGAGGAATGTGGTGGCACAAGCAAATGAGCCAGAGGCCCAGGCCCCACTCTTCTTCTCACTGATGGCTCTGTCTGACCAGGAGAGGGCCAGGCAGTGGACACTCAGATGTGTCACCACCAATCATGCCCTTGTTTTACCATGGGACAGTGTTGCTGATTCCCTACTTAGTGCTTCTGTGAAAAGGCCCTTCTGTAATCCACTTGGCAAGTGCTTCCCAGGAGGATACGTAGGAAATAGTTTCCTCATACCTTCGAGGTAGAGTCTACGCTGTAATTTCTAAATAGACTTTTTTTTTTTTTCCCAGAAGTCTCCCCTGTGCCCCAGTACATGCTAAATATTGTACTGGCCTTGGTAGCTTCACCTAAATTTTACCTATGGTGTTCCCAGGTGGGTAATTTGATGAAAGCTCACCCTTAAAACTAAAAAAGAATTGACCTGGGGCAGGTATTTTTCCACCAGGGAGCAGCAGTACTAGCAGGGTCTTGGTCAGCCCTCATTTCTGCCTCCCACCAAAGTCTTTTCAGCTACAGGGACAGTCCCTACATCAGTATCCTGCCTAATCTGTATTAGTGGGAAGCTTGAAGGAACTTGTTTTGTTGCATTTTTCACTGGGAACTGATGGTACTGGACTGACAGCGTGTTTTACTTCTTATATACCATGTATGCACAGGTTAGATGGGGGTAATTAATTTGTCTTGCCTATTTTCTGATGTTGTGTTCATCAGTGCTCAGCTGAGTACTCTTTCCAAAGACAATCTCTCGCTTTCCATGGGATACTTTCCTTCAATAATTTATGTAATCATTAGGATGAATTGCCTCCAGCCTTTTCTCTCTCTTGTCTTAATTCCGTTGCATTACTTGTAATTATATTCCTGATTTGAAGGAGAAGTGTGTGTGGGGGAAGCCTGTTTCCTTCTCTGACTACAGCACAATGATTGCAAGAGAAACTGGGAAGAGTGTGCTGGGGAGGGATCGATCTGTCCTTAGGTCATTGACTCTGGGCGTGGGCAGGAGCTGCTATTAGTCACTCAGGGACAGCAACTGCCAGCGTGCTTCATGGGGATTTGTGAAGCACGGGCCAGCTCTGCAGGAGGCCAGCACATCCTTTGTTGCTCCCCTGTGCTTTGGTTGGCAGACGTGGCGCATAACCAAGTCATGCTTCATTCTTGGAGGCAACTTGGGTATACTTAGGATGTGGAGCCCTTGGGTCTACTTGGGACACCCTTGGAAAGAGTGGGAATTGGGCTGTTGACATAATCTAGAGGGAAGAAGAAATTTTAAAGAAAAGCTTGTGATGGACAGCCAGGTCGTTAGCCTGAAGCATTTGAGTGTGATAAATAGTACTGAGAGTGGCTTACCCTTGGCTTTCTGCATCTGAAGGAGTTCATATTACTGATGTGTATGTAAGACTTTGATAAGGTATGACAGTTGCTAATTACTGACTAAATAAGTCTTTTACTATTACACTCTGAATTTGGCTGCTGAACTTCACTTCCACCTGTTAAGGTGTTGGCATGGGAGATTGTCCTAAGGTGCTGGAAAGGTAGCATGGAAATGTAGAGAAAGCCTGTCATTTTTCAGTCTATCAGGGCCTGACTTAAGCTAATAAAACTTAGCACGAGCCTGTGGGGTACAGCAGCTGCACACTGGAGATATAAGTTGAGTCAGTCAACTCAATCTTGCCCACATGGTCTAATAGGCCTCTGTGAAATCCCTGGGTCAGAGGCCAGCCACCATGCCCATCTTTGTCACATCTCGGTGATGTGTATCCTGGCAGGTTTTTCTTTTTGTTCCCTCCCCGGCATGGAAAGGACCATCTGCTGGGTTGTCTTTCAGAAAAATTTTGAAAAATACCAATTTCCCTTTGTTGTGAGAAAGGGGTTGGGGGGTGGGGGGAGATTGGGACAGAAGGGGGAAGGAGAGCCTGACCTAAAACCAAGCCAGTATTTGCGGCGGTTTTAGAATAGCTTGTATTGTGTTTCGTACTCCCCAAGGAAGGGTTGTCCTCTTTCTTCTTTTCTCTTTGATTCGATTCCCTGCCACTCTGCGAGCAAGTCAGAAGCTGCAGCTGCTGCTGTCAGCTGGGAAGGGAGTCCCCTTGTTTAAAACCCATGTGTTAATCCCTGGTTAGAAAATGTCGAAATGCTTTATGCTCCCCTTATAGTCCCCTTTGCTTCTGCTTTGCCTGCAGCTTTGCTGCCTGTCCACGGTCCTTGCCCCTTGTGTGAAAACGCAGATAGAGGTTGACCCCAAACAGCCTCAAAGCTACCTCGAAGCACAGGTAGGATAAAAGTCCATGAATACATAAATCCAAAGAATGGACAAGGCAACCAAATCCAGTTTTTGAGAGTGGGGAGATGTCAGGTGTGTTGTGAGGTCTGGGGAAAAATTATGGGGGGACTTTGCAAGTAAGGGGAGCTGTTTCTGTTGTGGCAGTTGGACACAGATGGGTAGAAATGTTTGCTCACAGGGGCTGTGCTTTGTTTCTTAGGAAAAGCTGGCAGCCCAGTGGGAGAGGAATTTAAACAGTGAGGTAAGGAGAAAGAAGGATTTGGGCTCTGCCAGATGGAGATGGCCACGGAGGTGGTGTTGGAGAGGGTCTGATGGGTAAATCAGTGGCCTGAGGGACTCAGAAAATTTATCATCAAGTGTGATGCCACAACGTTGAAGGGTGAATGTAAAGAGTGGCCTGATGTTGAAAGGGGAGAGAAGGAAAGATTTTTGATTTTGACCATGGCTTTTTCTGAAAATATCCTCCTATCTTTCCTACTGCATCAAGAAAATAAATTGCCATGGACATACAGAAAAAGGAGTTAGATGATGGATGGTATAGACAGAAAATTGAAGGCAGTGCCCTATAACTTGTGTCTGAACACTACCAAAGAGTGAAGGTTTTCAGCACTTTCTTAAGGTCCTTCTCAGTTTGCAAGGCTGAGGCAGACAGAGGTGTCTCACACTGGACCACTGGAGAAGGCACCCTATCTTCAGCTGCTCCATCTGCAGCCAGGATCCCTGTGCCTGTCCCTGCAGCTTGGTGCATCCATCAGGCTCCCACTACCACGGAGCTCTCCCTATCCATGGGCTGCAACAAACAACCAGGGTCCTTGTGGGTCCTCCCTGCCACCTTCTCCCAGACGTGCTGATGGGGGCAAATGAGCAGTGCCCACCCAGCATGCCATCCCGTGACATGGGGTGGGCTGGAAGATGGTCCAAAGCTCCTGTCCATGGGATCCTTCCCAGTCGATTACCCAAAACCTCTGCTCCTCATTTTGGGTGGCGGGAAGGAGCCAGCAGCCTCTGTCTGTCCCTCACCCTGCTCCAATCCCTTCCCTGCCGTGGCCCCTCATTAATAAAGAGGTGTAATTTGGAGCCCTCCCTCCATCCTGTCTGGTGTGAGGCCATTTGTGTGCTGGAGGAGGAGGGGTAGATCCGGCACTGGGGGGGCTGGCAGTGGGAGAGAGAGAGAGGGAAAGCTCTTTTGTTAGTTCAAGTAATTTAGGCTTCAGATGTTTCAAAAAAAAAAAAAAAAGCTTGATCAGCACTGGTAAAGGTGTGCTTCTGGAACATAAAAATATCTCAGTAGCAGAGGGAACAAAACACAGCAAAGAAGTGTGGATTTAAGCATTTTGGTTTTGTTTCTCAGATTTGTCAGGAGAGATGTGACTCATTAAAAAAAAAAAACACAAACCAAACAACAACAAAAAAAAAACCAACAAAAAAGTAAAATCCGTTTCTGACCTTCACAAATATCTCCACATCCCAGTGCTGCCTTTAGTTGTGAAGGACTGAAATTGGAGCATGGGCTGAAGTCTCCATAGATTCCTGGTTGTTGCTGCTGGTGTTTGCTTTGTGTCCACTCTGCTTAGCCGAGCTGAGGAGAAGCATAAGAGAGTTACTGGATATTGCAGCCAATGAATTTTGCTTTCTGCTTTATATGCACTAGCACATTGTCTTTAAAGTCAAGAGTTTCTACTTCATGTGTGCTGAGACATTGCCTTTGGTGTCCAGATTGCAGGTCTCCTATGCAACCATGTTCCCCACCATTCCCTTTAGACATCTTGCTTTTTTAAAAATGGGAATGGAAAATCAAAGAAAAAAAGTAAAAACAATAAATTTGTTTAGGTTCAGTAAAACTCACCTTTAAATCTCATTGAGGGACCTAAACTAAGTATAAGGTGTCTGCTTTGTGATTGGTTTTGCTGTTGAAGCACTTGCATTTCAGCTGTGTGAAAGTTGTGGAAAAATGCACATGGGATAGGCAGAATTTAATTTTTTTTTTCTTTAAGGTAGAGAATAGGCTAATGGTGTGAAAGAATGAATTAGTTATGGCAAATCTTATTAGTATCCATTGTAAGCAGAGAAGCAGAGACATATGGGAGCACTTGCAAAATTATTCCTTGTTTATTCAGCTTTGTAACCGAAGCAAATTTTTTTGCATAGTGTCATTTATTTGGCAACTGGAGGGGTGTGGAAGGTGTGTGTATAAGTAGCAAAAAGGGGGGAAGGGGGAATGCAGTATTGGTATTCCATTAAAACTGATGCTCAGTGCTTTGTTTGTCAGGTTTTGGCAAGGCTTTTTGCTTTGAAAGCCATTCAGAGAGGATCGGAGCAGATGGCAGGGAGATCCTGTTTGTGTTATTTTTGGACATTCCCATTGAAAGTCTCAGATTGTTGTTCTTTTTCTCCCCTTCCCCCACTCATGTATGTTTTTCTTTCTTCCTTCCTTTCCTCTTTCCTTCTTGAGAACTTTTTTTTTTAAAAGTATATATTTTTAATAATACAACATCACCTAAAAGCTGGGTGCACTTCTGATGAACAAAGCGGTGGATATTTTATTTCCGTCTGTCAAGATATGGGAAAATCTCCTCCTGAAGTGGTATAAGCGGTGTTAGGAGGGCAAGTTGGGTAGGGCTGGAAAGCCACACTGCCATTTTTGGTGGGTTCAGCTCAATAGCAGCACATTTCCCTGAGAGATCAGCAGCTGTATTAAGCCCAGGCAGCAAGTTTAGATTGAAGGTCTCTGATAAAACAACTTTAGTGACTTGAATGACACGCACTCATGACCTCTGTATTTTATAAGCCCTTGTGGTGGAGAAGGCCAGCTGTACATAGACTGGAAAACTGAACTATGCCCTGGCTCTTCATGGTGGTCTTCCCGTGTCACTGGTGAGATTCATTGGTCGTAGGCAGCCTGGAAGGCTTTTGTTCTGCCATCGTCTGCACCCAGATTGTGCTGGGAAGAGAGAACTTCATTGCCTCTCGTTCCTGGCACAAGCAGTTTTCCCAAGCAGTACTTTAGCTTCATATAACACCACTGGAAATGTCTCCAGTGCTTTTCATGTGGGAGTCTTCACCAAAGCCCTTCACAACCTTTGTGCAGGAAAACCAGCAAAGCTGAGCCCAGTCCAATCAGTTAAGGCACTTGGCTAGCCCAGGTCTATCAGCAAGGATGTGCATGCAGAGAGATGATGGGAGGTCTTGGCTGGAGTTGGTATCCAAAAGTTCAGGTGATTCACCCAAAGCTCATCCAGATGATTAAATGTCTTGAACTAAGCTGGAAATCTCAAGGAAACAAGCTTTCTCATCCTCATTCTGTCAGTGGTTATTCCCAGCCAGAAGCAGATATCTAAATCCTCAAATCTTTACAACTGATATCAGAGGTGCTTTTACACAGGAAAATGCCTACAAGGACATTCAGTGTTGGCCCAGAAAAGTGAATAAGTGAACTTTACAGACTTTAGTTTAACTACCATAACCTTTTAAGAGAGTTCAGTGTGGGTTTTGTTTGAGTTTGAGGTGATGATTCATGATGGTTTTTAGATTGCTTGCACCTATATATCCACATCCTCAATTATTTTTTTTAACCACTTCAGAAACTCTCATTTCATTCTTAATTGACTGAAAACTCAGAAGTCTTTCACTTGCATTGGAGCGCTGAGTTCCAATGCTGTAAAGAGAGGTCTGCTCAGATGGTAGTGGGTGACCTGAGATGTGTGATGTCACTTGAAGTACATTTCACTGGCTAGAATAAGCTACAGAGGGGAATAAAAAACCCCAAACCAAACTTCACCTTTCTCTTCCTGTTGCTTCTTGCTAGACACTGAACATCCTCTTGGCAGGATTTTTGCTCTTCAGTGTTGACTTTTAATGTCTCCATTATTAAAGTTTGGCAGCTTGTTCTTGTTACCTACTGGACAAGCCTTCTGCTCCGAGGACCTTCCCTTGTTCCTGGGGCGTCATGGCTCTTCTGCCCAGTGAGGGTTTCCTTTCAACAGCTTCCAGCGATAAGGAATTCCCTGGTCTGGCACGTTGAGAAAGGAGCCAAGCAACAGTCTCAGCCTAGACAAAAAGCAAACTCGACCTACTATTTATGTAGTTACTTAAACATGATTTAACCTAAATAATGCACACTGTGACTTGGCCGGGGGAGAGGGGGAAGGGTAGGAGAGGGGTTTGTTTCTAATGAGCTGGGAGACAGCACAATTAATTACATATGAAGGACAGATAACAGACAGCAAACTGTCTACAGTAGAGAGAGACAAAATACCAATGTGAACAATTAAAGCAACCACGTGATGGAAGGGTCAGCGATTTCTCATAGAGCAGGCTGCTGGGCATGGCCCCAGGAGAGCCGCGATGGATGCTCGGCTGAGCGGCCAGCCGGGAGGGAGGAGGCTGGGCAGGCACAGGCTTTCAGGGTCCTCTGCCATCAAAGTTGAACCAGGTGCTTCTGAGGCTGACAGGCTGCGCTCTGGGCATTATTTTCATCACATGCACTTTTGACAGCAGAACCGTTAGCTACTAATGTGGGTGACACGCAAGACAGAGAGGAGAGCGGTTGAAGTGGAAGACGAAGAGCAAAGGCTCCGTAGACAATTAGGTACCTGCCTCAGGATGTTGCCAGCCGCATGGAGGAGAGATGAGATGATAGAGACCTTATTTCCCTCTTTTTTTTTTTTTTTTTATAGGTGTTAATTTTTTTCATCATTTTCCCGATATGGAAGCAAAAATCTCAGCTGCTAATATATTGAATTCTTCTAGTAGTGTGTCAGAGATTTGCACCCTCTCTGCTCCCCTTCTGCTCCCCCCACCTCAAAATTGCAATATTGGGGTCTGGCATAAGTTATCCCCTTGCTCTTTCATCCTCCCTGCCAGCCCAGCCCTCAGTCAGCCCTTGGCTGTAAAGATTTGAAGGTAAAGGCCAATGGATTAGCCTAGGGAAGGGCCAAAGGTTAAATGAGCAGGGCTAGCAGCATGCAAAGGGCTACGATTGAAATATTTGCTGAATGCTGACAGGCAGCAGAATAGAGGCAGACAAGTGGCAAATTCCTGTTTTCTCCTCTAATTGAGAAAATATTTTGAGTGTTATTCAGGCAGGCTGCAAATCAAGACTCTGGGAAAGTCAGCCAGCTGGGGAGGGGAAGGAGGGAAGGACTTCAGTGGAAACACCATTCCCGCTAACCCTGTTTCCAAAACCTTTGCACTTAATGCTTGTGGAAATCCTTGGAGCCTGATGCTTACGTTTTGCTTGGTCATTTTCCCCATCCAACTGTGGCATCAAAATATTCCCCTTCTGAATCTCCCAAGCAGAATTTGACCCATTCCCAAAGTTTTTGTGGCCACAGAAGGGTTGCTCTGCAAGCCTAGCTTCTTGCATGACAGTGCTATGATGAAAAATCTGGGTGTTATGAGGATCCAGCTATCATCTGCTGGTCAGAAGGTGAACAGGCTGTTTTCAGTGTATGATGTGGATGAGATTTGATGGTGTGTCAGTAAAACATGACAACTACTCTACCCTTGAGTATATCCCCTTGCAGCATGGACAATACTCAGCTGCCTTTCAAGCCTGACTGATGTGTGATGCTCGTGTGCTCAGGCAGGGCTGTTACAGTCATTGTGGAAACGAAGGGAGAGAAACTGTCTGGTGCATCACAGATCAGCTGCACTGAGTCCTGCCCTAGCCCATCCCTCCAACCATCCCTTGCTTGCTCTTGGATGTGGGTGGGAGGTTCCCATGGCGCTTGGGAGAAGGAAATTCCAGACTCATGTGACCAAAAGCACTTAGCTGGCCTTTCACACCCTGACGTCTTCCTCCAAGCAGTGACTTAATCCTGTACATCCCCTCTGCCCTAAGCCTTCTGTCTCCCCCTTCCCCTACTACTCCCACTGAAGCTGATAATGCACTGAAAAGGTTTCAATTAATGTAATTTCCTTCTTACTTAGAAATCTGTGGTTAGTTAAGGAGCCGGGGAGAAGGGGAAGAAAGATGTATAAAAGAGGCAGGCAGTTCCTTGAGCCAAAAAGCAGCACAAGGGTCAGCAGATTTTACATTCACTTCTATATGCTCATGTCGTAAAATTTGGACACTGGCTTATAAAATGTTTTCTGGAGAATGCCATAGCTGCAGCAGAGTAAGATTTTGGCAGGGGTGCGTCTTATTCGTGGCCAGCAAGTTGTGTTGTGTTTGGGCCCTCGAAGTCTTATGTGGTCCTTAAAGATACCCAAGAGGCAGTCAGGAGATTTTTATATAGTCAATATGGACTTGGTTAAAGCTTCAACCTTCATCAGCAGGTCCAAAAACTTTGTTGTTAAACAAAGGGAAAGAGAGTTTGCCTTGCTTTGTGGATCATCATCAAGTGGGACATGCTGAGGCCTGCCGGGGTTCCCTTCTGCTGGCCTGGCCTTACTGCTGGCCCTGAAAAACAAGAGACCAGTTCAGGGCGATACTCCTGCTCCCCAAGCAAGGCAAGGAACAACCCTTTTCTAGGTGCATGGCCACAGAATGGCTGGTATGTTGGGTTGTTTGGCGCTGCAGATTTGTGCCTGGATTCAGGAGTCATTTATTAAGATCTCTGTGATGGGAGCAGGCAGCACGTTCACCACCTTACAGTGGGAAAACTGAGGTGCTAACTTGCTTCCTTTCTGCTCTGTATCAACAAGAGCTGAAAGTGAAACCCCCTCGGTCATTCAGTCACCAAGCCATCCTCCTGCCTTTAAATCACGGGTCTGTCTTGACCTTCCCGTACCCCCCTCAGTTGCTGCCGGGCTTGCACAAGTGAGAACAAAGTGACACTTGTTTGCCTCGTCCAAAGAGCTCACTCAAGCAGGTGATTGTCTTGCCTCCTTTTTCAGTCCTAAAACAAAGTGTTGAAAGTCTTGTCCTGGGATGTAAAACATCCCATGTATTCCCCCAGGACTGGATTTTTTCTTTCTGAGTGCTAGTGGCATTGAAAGGAAAAGAGGTCAAAATTGCAGGGTAGGGGGAATAATTCCCAGGTGCTGAAATTAGGAGAAAGATGTGAGCACTCTGTGTTTAGCTGCAATTGCTAAAGAGCTGATGCTTCGTTTGCAACCTGGCCAGACAAAACTGAGTGCGAGGGTGATAAGTCAATCAAAATCTGTTAGTGAATCCCTCGTTGTTTATTTGGCTTGGGGATGTCAAAAGGCAAGAGGATCTGAGACCAACACAAAACCGTGTCTTGCAGCAAAGACCATGGTTCTCAGTTGTGAACCGCTGTTCACCTTTTAAATGGAAGTCTCTGCCTTCTTTGTTCAGCAAGGTTTGGTTTTGTTAATCATGAATATTTTCAGTATATGTGCTGCATCACAGCTGCGTGAAGGTTTGGGGCTTAGATTCCAAAGGTATTTGGACCTCAAAAGCCAGGGGCACCTAGTATGCAAGCCACAGAATTTGAAACATGGATTTTTTTTGCTTAAAAATTAAAATATCAAGCCATTAAACTTCCTCTGTTTTCATCTCCTTCTCTGCAAATAAGGGATATGGCAGCACACACCAGCCTCTATGATAAAGAAGGTAGTTCTGAAGGTCTACAAAACATTTTGAATGCCAGAGTGATGTCTAAGCGTTATTTCATTTGGCCTGCTCTGGTTTCTAGTCAAAACGAGAGAAATACAAAAAGATCTTGAGTCAGCAATGCTTTTGGTTTTTGTTTACATTTGAAGCCCCAAAAATGAAAGGGGGAGGAGGGAGGAGTGAGACAGGAAATATAAACTGAAACTAAAAAGATTTGAAGAACCCCAAGAGAAACGGAAACTCTGAGCTTTACTGGGGTGTCTTCAGCTGTATCGATCTGAAGGTTGGGCCCACCCTAGAGTGGGAAATCAGACATTTTCACGTAGCAAAAAGGGAAGACCTTCTCTCAGGGGACTGCTAAGTTTGGTCACCTTGAAAGTTTTAGTTTCTAAAATAATACCCATAACGTTGACCTCTTTTAGTAGAGTTTTTTGTTGGGTTTTTTTGGGGGGGGAGGTGGGGGGAGAGCCAGACTGCTTTGGATAACAGTTTTCAGGGGAAACTGAGTCTCACAGCTGAAACCTGAGTTGCCACAGGCTATTCATACATGACATTGCTGTTCCAAAAAGCTTAAATTTCACAATTTCCAGGATAGTGCTTTATCCTCAAGTCCATAATGTTTCTTTTGGGTCATCTGCTCAGTTGCTCAGGAGTTTATGCTGAGAAGAACCAGCTTCTGACCGGAAGTTTAGAAACTTGCCCTGTTCACAAAGCAAATTTATGGTTTTTTTTTTTTTTTCCTCCCTGCACGTGGTTTCTCATTCTCAGTGGCTTATTTCTCTGGAAGAGGTTAAAAGAGCTTTTTACCATCTCCATGACACAGAGTTCCAGCGAAGAAGTGACCAAAACCAAGTCTGGGTAAATGTCCTGTTTGAGTGTTTGTAGTCTGACTCAGCAGCCCAGATCTTGATTTTTATCTTCTCAAGTGAGTGGGTGGCAAGGAGGGGTGATAATAGTTCAAAGCAACATAGTTTCTAGCATCTGGGGCTGAAAGGAAGATTGGTATTTTACAGTAAGGGCTGTCAACATCATGATATTATTAATTCAGTTGCTTGCCCTGTTGCTGCAACATTTTGCAACTGGGATAGCAGCTCAGTTCATTCCCATTTCATACGGGACACTTTGCTTGTTTGGAATATTTTAGGAATTATAGATGTACTTCATCCTTCCCCCATGTGCTTTACTTGTTACACTTCAGGTAAATATGGTGAGCAAGCATAGCTGAAAGTGCACATTGAATGTTAAAAGTGTGGTGAAGTAACATGGGTGGGAGACGAAGAAATGGAGAAGATTGGTGAAGTTTCATAAGTTTGCTTGGAAAGATCTCCCTCAGACTTCGAAAGAAAAGAAAGTTGCCATTGCCTTTCCTAAAAATGTAATTCTTTTGTCAAAGGATGAAAATGCGCAGAAATTGGAGTGTTTTTCAGGCTTCAGACATCCGCAGAAAAATCTACATTGCCTTCGGGGAATTTAAGTGAAAATAAACATGGGTTTTTTTGGGCACATTTGGCTAGACAGGAGAGATCGTTGGCCTTTTTTTGTTGTTTGTTTGTTTGTTTTGTTTTCTATTTTAAACAGAAACCATTATTAAACCAAGTCCAAACTGAAGATTTATAAGTGCTCAAGTTCCTCCTGCTGGTTTGATGTAGGCCTTTGAAAACCCAGGCAGGCCAGGGAGAAGGCTGGCTCTAGCAGGCAGGAACCACAGCCACTGTGGTTCTGCCCTGGCTCTGCTGCTCCTCCTGGGCTGCCCCCACCTTCTGCTGGTAATTAAGGGGCTTTTGCTTGCGCTTTGTCTCCTTCACTGCAGATCAGGTTACCTGGCCAGCTACTGGTCACAGAATTATAGAATAGATTGGATTGAAAAAGACCTTTAAAGACCATCTAGTCCAACCTCCCCTGCCCATGAGCAGGGACATCTTCAGCTAGATAAGGTTGCTCAGAGCCCCGTCCAACCTGGCCTTGAATGTTTCCAGGGATGGGGCATCTACTACCTCGTGGGGTAACCTGGTCTGGTGTCTCACCACTCTCATTGTAAAAAATTTCTTGCTTCCAACAAGTTTAAATCTTCTCTCTTTTAGGTTAAAAACATTAACCCTTCTCCTATCGCAACAGACTCTGCTAAAAAATTTGTGCCCATCTTTCCTGTAGGCCCCCTTTAAGTATTGAAAGGCCACATTAAGGTCTCCCCAGAGCCTTCTTTGTCCAGGCTGAACAACCCCAAGGCCCTCAGCCTGTCTTCAAAGGAGAGGTGTACCAGCCCTCTGATCATCTTTGTGGTTGCAGTAATTTCAGCTGATATGGGCACTTGAGGAAGGGAAATGGCTTCAACAAGTCCCTGAGTCGGTAAAACAAGAACCACCAGCTAAGATAAGCATTGCAGCCTTGTACCAGCATCCATCCACTTCACGGCTGGGAGATGTGGGAGTCTCACGGTAGAGGGACTCTGGTCTTCACACTGCTCTCACATCTTTGATGCTTCATACTAGTGGTCTGGTTGGGTTTCCCTGGCCAATGAGTGACAATATCCTGCTGCAATAGTCCCTGATTGTGTTGCCACTCTTGACGCCATGGTTAGACAGGGTACAACACTGGCAAATCTCTTCTTTAAAGGTGACAAAAATCCCTTGTTTTTTGGGAGGCCAAGGTGGACAAACTCAATCCCCTGAATTTCACTGCTAGTGATCTCGTAATAATTCCTGCTGGAGGCTGAATGATCTTGATGGATTCATTATGGCTGGATTAGTCTGATACTTGGATAGGAGAGCTTCTGAAGGCCTTAGGTTCTGTTGGCATAAATCAAAGAGTCACAGTTGAACACCTCGGTTATGCTAGAGAGAAGATCCTAAAGATAGAAGATAGAAGATCTCTATGCTATTAGAGAAGATCCTAAAATTTCCTTGAAAATCTTCTCTCAGGCTCATTGGAGAAGTCCTATAATAAAAACATTTCTTGCCCTTAAACAAAGGAGGAGGGAAAGAAACACAGAAATTAAAGGGACTTTCCAAATATAAAAAGCTTACAGAAGGAAAGCAAGTCTAGGACCCCAAAATTTCTCAGTATCTCACCAATACTGTAGTCATGAGAGGGAAGCACCTTCCTTTAGCCCAACATGTGAAGTATTTTGAAACCTTGGTACAGAGAGTGGAAGTATGAAATGCTGTGTTTCTGGAGTGGTTTAGTGTTTAAAAGCTCCAGAGATGTGAAAGATGATGCTTGAGGCTCCTTGACCTGCTGTAGATGTCATCCTGAGAGGGGGCAGGTTGGGGGACCTCCTGGTGCTTTCACTGCCAGCTATAAAATGTGGAGTGTTCTCATTCTCTTCACAGGATGAATTGGTTGGTTTTGTGGGAAGTTGATACCCCACGGGCGGTGCACAGGAGCCAGCTTGGATGCCATTAGCTCAGTGCTGGTTGCTCTCAAATTCCACATCTCAAAATAAAATCGCATCTTCCCTCTCCAACTTCTCTCTCTCCTTCCCAGTTTTCCATACAGCACCCCCTTCCCATCAACTTTATTGCAGTTCATTATTATGCCTAACTAGGGAATTCTGATTTAATGGTTTATTGGACAGATTTTGCTTGACACTGTTCGTCTTTCCTTCCATCCTATTTCCATAGAATAATGTAATATGACCTTTGGCAAGTCCCCTTTTGTTTAAAAGAAAATCTGAATGAAGGAATCATATTGATTGCTGGCTCCCTGTGCTCTTCTGCTCACTGGAACATCTTCCTGTTGCAGTAACATCAAATGTAAAGACTGAGGAACTTGACCCAGCAGGTGCCAACTCTTGGGAATACAAATGTTCAACTGTAGGAAATACCACTGTTGCAACAGAGCTGTGGAAGCAATTAGGTAGAGGATAACAGATGGGCTGCAATAAGATTAGGAGGGAATGACTCCATGGAGGTGCTTCATGGTGAGATCATAAACCACAAGAGTGGAGCATGGATGGGCTGGTGATGTCAGCTGATACCTGTGGTGGAATTCATCTCCTCACAGAGGACTTCTCTCTGGCTTTGGTTGTTTAGCTGTTTTTAACGGTTTCCAAAGTAGGAGGCCGTGCTCTTGCAGTGACTACAGCTTTGATTAAAGTCGGAAATACTGCTGTGTTTCAGTTTTAGGGGAACTTCTGGTTTCTGTTTCCACTGTCACAAAGTATTTTGCATTCACAAAGCACTTCTTCCTTTCTGAAGGCTGCAAGCAGGCTGCTTGGATGGGGAAAGTCTCTTCTCTATTATTAAGCCCAACTGCTGGAAAAATCCATGCAACCTCTGCTTTCAGGCAGCTGTTACCACACTGTGCATGTTACCTGTATAGATGTGCAGATGCAATTGTAGACACAGAAAGCTCTTTTTGGTTGACAGTTGCAAGCAGAAAAATGATCGTGCATGAAAATATTCAACCTGCTCAGTATTGCTCTGTTGTTGAGTCAGGCTGCAATGGGAAAACATAAGCATGAATCAGAAGGTACTGTCTTCAGCCAGGATCATCTCTTCTCCTCTGTATTTTTGGAGGACTCAGGTGTAGGCACTACGCTAATGGAAGAGCTTTTTCCCTAATAGTCTGTGTAGCAACACCTTTCCTTCTGGGAAGCACCTGGGGCTCCTCTGTGCCTGCATGGAACCCCTGCTGCCTCAGAAAGAGGAGGTTTGCTCTTCTTCCCCAGCGGCCTTTACCCACAGGGGCTTCCCCATCATGATCTCATGGAGCTCTAATGGTAATTATCGTCATCTCATGGCTCAGCGGTGTCTGCCTTGAGACGAACCAACCGTATGGCTTTTGATACCTATCTCAGCGTGAGGCACGCGTTTGTGCTTCTGTGCTACCCCCAGCTTGCTCTCTGCAGACCACCACAGGCTGGATTCTGCTCCCATTTCTCAGAGGTAAATATGTGCAAAATTAGGGAAGAGGACTGGAATGCAATTAAATTCATTATCGCCACACGCACCAGCTTTTGCACGTGTATGAAATGTCTCATTGCAAATTAAAAACAAGATAGAAGGAAAGAAAGAGCAGTAAAAGGTGTTGAAAAAGCAGACTTTTTTTGCCCCCTTCTCATTCTGCTATATAAATGACTTAGTATCTGTCCTTTATAAAAAACTATTTTTCAAGTTAATCTTTTTTTCTAATCTTGAAGTTTTCATTTCAGCTTGAAAACCAAACATAACTTCTGTTATTTCTACAGCTCTGCTCCCAGAGTTTCTCACCACTCTGGCACAAATGTTCAGTGGTGGTGAGCCATGCCATTTCTTGAGCTACCCTCTTTTTTTTTTCTTTATCCTTTTTTTTAAAAAAAATCTCTGTGCTCAGCATCTTGCAGGGCTGAAAACTTCTCTGTGCTCAGAGAAGCAGTGTGGACTAATGAGAGTTTTGGAATAATTTTACTTTTTCTCTTAATTGTTTTTTGTTTGTTTGTTTGTTTGTTTGTTTCCTCTGGTTTTGCAGGATTGGGAGCTTTAGAAATTAGTGGGCATCAAAACCAGGGCAGACCTGCAACACTCTCCACACCCTGTCACCTCTCTCCTTACCCATTTGCGTGTGCTGCTGTATAAAAAAAAATAGGGTGATTTGGAAAAAAATAGGGTGATTTGGAAAGTTAAGGAAAACTGCAGCCCAGCAGCACAGTCATCGCTGCTCTGAAGAATTTGTGAGTTTTGCTCCAGGAGATGAGGATCTCCCTTTGCCTTCTCTGGCTGGGTGTTTCTTAGTGGGAACCTCCTCGCTGGAGTGTGGTGCCTTTTTGCCAGGGGAGCAGCACATGAGCTGATCTCTCTGAACAGGTTAAATAAACAGGACTGTTTGGGTTAATTGTCACTGGTTCTGCTTACTGATCTATCTGGGAGCCTGGCCAAGGAGCAGATGCAAGAGACAGCATCATCACCTCCCTCCTTGTCCTCATTGTGTCTGGCTTTATCTTTCTTCTTCTTCTTCTCCCCCAACTCATTTTCTCCTTTCCACCCCCCACCCCCCTATTTTTTTTTTCCCTTTGGCTGAGCAAATAGGCCAGATGGCAGTGAGGGGAACAGACAACAAGTGAGCCATGGCATATGGGCAGCCTGTTTAATTTCGACTCCTGTTGGGAAGTAGCTTGCAGGGAGATAAGTTACAAAAGCAGTAGAGGAGGAGAAGTGTGTGTCAGAGGGGAGGGGCAGGAGGAAAGGGAGACCCTTTTTTGTGATGAAGCAGCCGAGCTGAGAGAGTCTGAGGTGCAGGGGACTGAAGCCCTGGCCGCATTCCTGATGCAAAACAGTAAATTAGCTGTTTCTGTGTCAGTTTGTGCAGGAAGTCTTGTGGGCTGCGCACAGGGAGGAAAGATGGAGATGTATGTCCTAAACAAGGAGGAGGAGGAATAGGATGTGTCTCTAATTTCCACCTCACTCATCCTCCCCCGGGCAAGCTTCATCCAGTCTTAGGAGCTGGGATGTGGAGACATTTGCCCGCCTGCAGAAGAGGAATCAGATTGTCCAAGATGATTATTATCTGTACATATGATTGTGTATGTTTTGCTCATATTTTACTCTGGGTATCAACATAAGATCATCCACTGTACACTTCTTTGAAGCAAAAGGCATGACTTTTTATGTTTTGTTACAAAACTAAGTAAAAAGTTGACACAAAACAAAATGAAAGGCAGCTTAGTAAAAATGTAGTTTACAGCTCTTCCCTTTTCCCCATTCCTTTCCCTTTTGGTATGAATTTTTCTCCCTTCTGTTTTGCTTTTTGGATTCAATAAGTTAGCTACCCACTTCTTGCTATCTATTCACATCATTCATGCATTTTGGATTTTGCTGACTGAGATTAAAGTGAGTTTTGCCTTGAATGTGTCTCAAAGATTTAGGAACAAAAATACAGTTAATTGCATTAAGTTATATATATGTTAGGCTTCCTGGCTTCATTTTGATGGACTGTGACTTTGGGAGACTGAGGAGAGGCAGGTGTACTTTTCTTATTTTTTATATATGTTTTGATTTTGCATCAGAAGTTCATTGAAACGTAGTTAAAAATACCTACACAATTCAGGAACTTGGAGAGTTTTGTTCCTATTGATGCTTAATGAAATTTGGGGTTCCTTGGTACGGGCTCTCATCTCCTTCACCCTAGAGGCATTTTTAAAAATCTCTCATTTTCTCCAACAACATCCAAATTTTTTTCTGTTTGTTCCTCTTTGATGGGAACCAGCATGGAATCTCAATGCAATCACCACCTGTGTGGACTATTCAGAGTTTTCTGAATATTATCAACATCCTGACCAGTGGAGTGGGACTCTGTCTCGATATGCCCATAGATGGAGATTCATCTGTTAGCTCCATGCTTGTGCTTGGCAGGGTGGGAAAACTCTAAAGACAATTAGCTCTGGAAATCTCGAGCCCAAGTGATCCTGGACTGTGGTTGTGGTCTACGTCTGCACAAAGAACTTCTTATATGACATTAATTCTGCAGAGAATTTTTTATTCACTAGAGAATCTGTACAGAAATGATTATGCATCACTGTTGTGGTGGAGCAGAATTTTAACTTCTAGTTCAGGCATTCTGCCACTGATTAGTTTTAACATGAAATAGAAACACAAGCCTGTGATTTATTGGTGAAATATTTAAGATAGGTTGTCAAATTATTCAAATAGCAGAGTTTAAAGCAGGCAAGCAAGTGGGGGAAAAAAAAGAAAAAGCAGCCCATCCAAATAAAACTTAGTTTTCCTGAATTTGAAAATCAGACATTTGGACACACTAGATATCTGAAAAAAAAAAGAAAAGAAAAAAGAAAAAAGAAAAAAGTGTTATTTCAGTGTAAAGAAAAATGTATTTTAAAATGAAAGATTTCAATCTTATAATCCTCCCAACAAGCTTAACCTTGAATCTTTCTCCATCTTATCCCTGCAGACTCTGTAACATCTGTAGCGCTAGGAGTTGTTGTGGTCCTCCATCGTTTCCTACCACTCATCTACTGCATCTTTGGGCACTCGCCCAGACTGGTTGCAGTTTTCCTCTTTCTACAAATGCTAATTGAGAGGCTTTTGGTCTTACTGTTGATAAACCAGGAGGGGACTTGGGACTTCTCCAGTCTTCTTGCCTGGGGTTCAAATATCACCTAAACATGTCTTGCCCATAGAGTTGATCTTCCATCTTTCCTTGTGCTGGAAAAAACCCTTGTTGAATCTGCTGTATTTGTCTTT
Organism: Tringa tobata; assembly: GCA_033628505.1. NCBI lineage: Eukaryota > Metazoa > Chordata > Aves > Charadriiformes > Scolopacidae > Tringa > Tringa tobata. Next base: position 4,064,605 of record JAHREE010000124.1, read on the forward strand.
GCCCAGCTGCCCTCTGGCATCTGTATAGCATTATCACAAGGTAAAAATAGAGCTGTCTGGACAGAGGAGGAGATAGGGGTCATGCTTATGGTGTCTAAAGACTGCAGAGTTGTGGCAATAGTAGTGTAGATGAGTGAAGTAAAGGGTCAGTAAAACACAAAGGGGTTTTTTGAGCCTTAATGCTGATTTCCCCTTTTTTGGGAATAGAATGTGTTGTAATTCCTGTGTCCTAAGCAATATTTATTGTTTTCAATTTCTTTGCACCTAAGTTGCTCCAAATTTGAGAGAAGTTACTAACTCCCACAGCCGTATCTGTTCTGAACATAAGATCAGTGTGACATCTTAAAAGCAAAGGTGATTGGACTTTGACATGTCTTCAGTGAAAATGCATGAGAAACGTGCATCAAAATCTGTAGACAGTTTTGAAAAAATCAACCCTTTCTCTTCATATATTCCCATTTCAGCACAAAAAACTGAAAGGTTTTTCAACTTTGACCTTCTCTAGCACACAATCTGTCTTGGGCTGTGCAGTCGAGGAGGAAAAAACTTGCAAGGTCTGACTCTTTCAAACATGTGACAATCAAAAAGAAGATAATTTGGGCAGGAAAATTCGAATAGGACTTTTGAAAACGGTGTTTATCTTTGTGTGTGTGTGTGTGTGAGTGAATCTATATTCCGTTTCTCCACCTGCCTTCAAAGGGAAGCTGCTAAAAAGGATTCGTTTGGCCTTTTTGTTTCTGTAGGGGGAAGGGTGCCATTTGTGTGTGGCGTTACAAGACAGATGCTGCAGGTGAAACTACCCCAGAGGGGGCAATCCTGTCTAGAGGGGGCAACTCCTGGGACCCAAGCACCTCTTTTTCTTTTTCTCTTCTTTGTTGTGTTGTGGGACCAGGTCCTTTATGGAGCGGGCAAGGGTTTATGGAGCAATCAACTCTGTCAGCAACAGCAGCAATCGCATAATGCTTCAGCCTTTTGTCATAGATTTTGTGTGTGTGAGCTGAAAGTATGGCCAGGAGGGAAGGGGATGTGAAATGCTGGGCTTTTTTTTTTTTTTTTTTCCTTGGAAAGAGTCTGTCTGAGTTCTTTTATGCTTTTCAGGCTCAGGGATGAGAGAGGGTGTGCGTATGTGCAAGGGCGTGCGCGCGTCTGCGCCCATACAGCTGCTCAAGTGGGAAAAAACTCCGTTTGCGGTTCACACAGGAGGAATTTCTGGTGGAGACAACAGTGCTAAGCAGAAAGGCACATCCTGATCTCTTGCAAGTGAGGGGCACTCTCACGCACACACGCACGCACACATACTCTCCGGGCGCTCTGCATAATACGTGCAAAGCGCTGCCCTTTAATGAACGTAACCTATGGCGGCTGGGATGCAGCCGGCCAGACCTTGCCATTAATAAACTGGGAACATTCTTCTCCTTTTTAGTCCCTTTCAATGCCAGCCCTGCGGTTTGATCTCCCTTGAATGCTGCTCCCCCTCATTTGGGGCTCCAATTCTGAGAAGATTTGGCGCATTGTTTGAGGTCGCAGGATGTCGGATTGATTTCGAAGCTTTTGTATTGACTCCGGGCTCCTGAATGAAGCTGTCATGTGTGTCTGTGGTTGGCTAGCAGGCTGTCCGGCTGCAAGCTGTGCCTTCCTTTGTTGTTTAGGCCTCATTGAGCTGAGGGAAGAGGCTCATTTCAGGGTGATTTACCACCACCCAAACACCAGCTGTCTGTTGTACTGCCGCTTGCCTCCACCTTGGATTCAGTTCTCGTTTTCCTTCCTTTCCCCCCTTCTCTTCTCCCACTCTACCACTGTAGGCACTTGGGCACCACTTCTTCAAGACATGTGGATCACCCTAACAGAACAGTGTAAAAAACATAAACACTGAATATGTTGTTCTTCTCAATGTCGTTTATGCACCTGTGGTGATTTCTTTTTTTTTTTAAGGGTTCCCTGTTGCAGTGCAGTAGACATGTTTTCTTCTTGGTTAAAAAATGAACTATGGCCCCAGGGAAAGAAAAAAAAATAATAAATAATAAAACCACCATGTTTCTCTTGGCTTGTTACTAAGTAGCTCAACATAGTAAAAACCAGTAATATTTTAATTTAAATGTAACTATTAAGCTCAGCGGCAGGAGAGCAGGCTGACTTGTGCAGCCTGCCTGGTGCAGGATGTCATGGGAGGTGGCTGCAAATGTGGTCTCCAGTCCTGGAAATGTTGGGATGTTTGGGTGGATGGAGAAGGAGTCAGAGAAGGACAGCATTGCCTCCCTACACACTCGACATTCCCGAGCAGGCACGATCACTGCATTTACGTGGGTATTGTGCTGGAGAGCTATTTTGGTGGTGCAAGACAGGAGTGGAAGAAGAGGGAAGAGGCTGCAAAGCATCACTCAGCTCAGCTTCACAAAGCTCTTTTGGAAAAGTACTTCTCTGTGAAGAGCCAGACTGCTTCAGCAGCTCAAATGCTGATAAAAGCTTTGGAAAGGCCATGCTGGAAGCTGTGCTCTTCCCCAGGTTGCCACGGGCCAAGGCCAATCTTTTCTCCACCTCACGTTTTTATCTGTTGGCGGGGCATGTTTTGAGGGTATTGCAAGGCAGGAGAGATGGAGTGAGCGTGAACAGCCAAAAGCCAGAGCCAGGTTTGGCCAGTGAGACCTTCTAGGGGCCAAGTGGAGATGGGTTGCGCCAGCTCCTTGGAGGCGAGGCTACTGCCAGTATTTACAATGGCCGTTGCTCAAAACCAAGGAAGGCTGATGGGAACCAAACAGGTCAGAGCCCAGCTGAACCTGCTGGTGGCTACAGGGCATATGGCACGGCGCTGCAAAGTCAAGCCCAACCCTCAAGCTGATCTTTTCAGCCACAGACTTGGGAGAGAGGGAGGAAGATGGGATCCTCCGGTTAATCCCAGCCAGCTCTTCCAGAGCATGGAGCCTGGCAGCTCCACAGAGGCCTAACGGTGCCATGAGCGTTCTGTCTGACTCCTTTAAACAGGGCTGGCAGCTCCTCATGGGACCCCTCTGAGCGACGTAGAAGCATCAGATCTCACCACAGCCTCAGGGGCTTCTCTGGTGGCAGCGATTTGTGTGTGCCCCCATGCCTCTCCCCAGAGCTGCTGGCATGAAGTGAGTTGTGACCGGCCCTCATTTGACTTCTGGGTGATGTAGTTTGGTGTTTCTCAACCACAGGCTGTTGAAACTGGTGACTGATCAACTCCTGTCACCCATGCAGCCAAGATAATTAAGCCTGTTATTATTACTAATTATTTTTCTCCTCTTTCTGCAAACTCTGGCCAGCTGCTGGAGGCCACGGTGCAAGGAAGAGGGTGATGCCAGTGGGACTTCTTATACGAAGTCAGATAATGGAACTGGTGTCCTTTGCTCTTCATTGCTTGCTGAGAAGCCTTCTGGACCTTTGCCTTGGGAAGGGGGGCATCTGATGATGGGTGGGAGCCAGCAGAAAGCAAAGTGAGCTCCTCCATGGGAAATCCTTGTGCCTACCTGTTTCTAGACCAGAGCATTGCCTCAAGAGCAGCACAGGATCGTTTAGTAGCAATACATCTGTGGATTTCAAGATCACTGTGCTCCTCCCCAGTCCTGGTATTAAAAGGCCATGAAACACGGAAACGGTGCTCCATAAATTAAGACTGAATATCTGTAGTACCTTGTGAGATGAGGCTCCTCTCTTTGCTGTGTTCTTCTCTCCCTGCCCTGCAAGCAGCAAGCACTGCTGGTCGAAGGAGAGAGGGATATATTAGGAGGCAACAACCACAGCAGGACAGCCTCAGAGAGGTGTTTTAATTTCTTAACAAACTCCTTGGGCACGAGAAACTGTAAAATAACATACAGATAAACAAACAAAAACTCACTGACCCTTAGTACCCTGGAGGGCTCTGTTTCAGATCACTGAATAAAAGCTGAAGTTACATACGCATGTTTAATGTAACACAAGGCGTGTGCTGTGGAAAAGCGTGCTTTCTTCTAATCTGGTTCCAGACAGAAGCATCCAAACAGAAGCCCCTTTCCCTATCCCCACTGAACTGCCTGGTGTACGCGAGGAAACCCCTGAATGACAAGGCCTCCATCTGCTCTTGAACGGAGTTGCGACTGGCTGCAAATGTTGTCCATATGCTTTTTTTTTTTTTCGTCTCAACTTAGCTGCCTAATGTTAGACACCTATCCCCAAACTGAGCATCTGCTCATAATAGGCTTTCCTAAAAAAAGGTGGAGGTAGTAGCTAATTTAGGCGATGCACATTAGGAGATGTGAATCTGTGGTTGGAAAAGGAGATGGGATTTTAGGGAATGTAAGAGCCTCTGCATTCTCATGCTGTCAGGGAAAAAGAAAAACTATCAGGTTTTGGGTTCATACTTCCCCTTTGCTCTTGATCTTCCAGGTGATTATGGGAAACATCTCCCAATTTCTCTCTGTTAAAAAAAGCTGATGATACTTGCAGCTGGACAGGAGAACATGGTTGTGGTTTTCCAGGAGCTCAAGGTGCAAGACAGTGTATCCTAGAAGACAGAGAAGGGTCTGAAAATGGGAGGTTTTCAGCAACTCATGTATGGATCCAGTTTCTTAAACACATGTGTATGTTGCAGCTATAGGCACCCTAAGGAATCATGCCTGTCTACCAGCTGCTTGTTAGGAAGTATGGGTCTCTCTTAGATCCTTTTGTATATCTGTCTTGTCTCATAAACTGTGGAATGTCTAGAAAATCTCATTTGATTGGACAGACAAGTCTCCCCCTGTGCCTCAGTTTCCTATCTCTAACATAATAATGTTATACAATTGCTTTAAATTTTAGTTTAATCACTTCTTTCTGGGGAATGTTTTTGAATTTAAGAGATTACAGACTAATTGCTGAAGAACTGTATTAATGGGGCAAGAGCAAAATGCCTTTGATAGATGAAAGTCACAGACAGAGGATGCCAGAGGGAAGTAGTCCCCTGAAATACTTGAAGTTTTACAGGTTGCAATCAGCAGCCCAAACACTGGACATTTTGCTGAGGTATCAAGTGAAGGTACAGCCTTTTCAGTGACTTTTTTCCCCCCAGTGTTTCTTTTGGAAAGAGGAGAAAAGATAATTTTTGCACATTATCTGACCTTTCTGGGACTTGTGTGATGCTGGGGTCACCAGTAAGAGACCTTACCGCACCTGGCAGGTTGCAGGCTCAACCGAGGTGACCAGAAGTTTATCTGCCTGTTTGTAATTCCTGCCACCAAGGGTCATCTCTCTGCTGTGCCCTGACATTGAGCAATAGCTGCAATTCCTTTTAATCGTGTCCTTTCCCTTCCTCATCATTTAGGGCAGAGCACTTCCACTTGGCTAAACTCATTAACTGCTTTAATGTTGAGGTCTCCTTTTCCATATAAATTCATCCAGCTGAAATCTCATGACTCTCCATGGCTGCATGCAAGCAGATTCTCCCTCTGTTTCTCAGCAGATGTTGAGAGCGTTTATTTTTCAGCTGCAGACAGCAAAAGTCTGAAAAAATTTTCTATGGGAAAGCAAGTAGTTGCAATGAGCTTGTGGGGACAGTTGGCCGTGTAACCGTTTGTGCACTTAGACCAACCCTGGAATCCCAGCCCCTTTCTACTATAGTGATTTATCAAGATACCCAGGTCTGATAAACTCCAAAAATGCTTTGGTGAAGAACCAAAGTGACTCAAATAGTCCCCAGAAAAGAACTGTGTTAACATGAGGGACCTTGCCGTTCAGCTTATGCCCAGTTAGTCTGATGGGTTGTCAAAGAAAAGAAGGTGCTTGAGCTCAGCTTATTTCCCAGACTGTTGGTTGTAAGCAGAAGGAGGGTGAGGGGACCCTGTTTCTTTGTAAATCTCCATTGGTCCCAGCATGTTATTGACGTTGCAGGGTCTACAGCAGCAGTGTTGGTGGGCTGTTGAATTCCTTGCAAGGACTTGTCAGTGGTTACATGGACTGGTTGCCGTGAAGAGGGCAAGTCACCCCTGTAGACTTTATTTCACCAAATCTAGCTGCACCAGAAGCAAGTAAGCATTAACGTGGTAAGGGTGAACAGAAATAATGGTGTATGAGCTTTACCTCAAGTCACTCCAGCTCGGTAATTGTACTCTCTGAGCATGATAGATTAGTTCCTGTTTGTGTATTGTATGAAAACATTGGGTTAAAATAACGTGTACCTTTGCAGCTTGGCTTGCCTGTATTCCCACTGTTTTTCTACACACCTTGCTTTCCTTCTGCCACTGTCTATGTGACATCCCTGATGCTGTGATACTGGTCTTTGGGGAATTCTCCTTGGCAGCTTGGGAACTACCTCTCTGTGGAAGGGTATCTCCCAGCAATGCAGGATGAATCCACAGGGTTCCCTAATGCCCTTTCTGTTATTGTTTCTGGTCATAAATACAAGCCTATTGATCTTCACTAGTTTGGATTGTGCTGATGTTTTTCTTGCCTTGTCTCTTGTAGGGAAAAGTCATTGGAGATGCAAAACTACTCATGAGTTGTGGTTGCAGAAAAGGGAAAAGTGCTCAAGTGAAGGACTCAGATCAGGTCAGTCAATATGTACCTCAACTAGTGGAAATAATGTGTTAACTTCTGGTTGATTTGGACTATGCTGTAGCATATCAGGGTTCCTGGGCACAAACAGAGTCCTTGGCGTGGCTGACAATGATACAACGTTAATGTCTTTGTATTTGTTATTCGTAGAAAAACCCTCAAGCAAGATCAGGGATTCATTGCACTAGAAGCTGTTAATGCCCTAGCCTGACTTATTCCCATCTGGTTTATTTATTCATGAATTCTGTTTCTTTATAAAAATCCACTCCAGGCAATGCCTTCTTAAAGAATATTGCACTTCCTTGCTGGCAAAATGCATGCAACCTCTGATCTCATACTGCAGCTGGCTGGATGGGCAATATTTACAGAAAAACATGCTGTTCATTGCATGCTCTTGTTCTAAAATGACACCATCACAAGAACATTCTTTATTGAGGTTCCTCATGACAGACATGTAAAAACGTGTTCACAAACCGATGGTCAGGTTTCAATATTCATTACTTGGAATGAATGGTCCCTTATTCTAAAATTGGTCAAATTGACGTCAGTGGGACCACTTGTTGGGTTCAGTAATTGCAAGCAGGGTGGACTGTGCTCTGAACGACAGCCAGCTGGTGGTGTCTTCCTACCTCCTACTATTTTGCACTTATTCAGATTAGCCAAATTTGTTCCTGTAAAAATTGCCAGTTATTATTACCATCTGGATTTGTAGCTAAAGAGAAGTTTGAATCCAGAGATCGTTCATTCCAAAGATGAGATAAATTTTGATTTGAATAAAAACAGTTCATAAATATTGGGTCATCAAATGTTAAATGTGGTAGAGTGAAGCAATTGATCTCAAATATCAAATAAGTTTGCTCTCTAATGTACGTTGTGGACAATCCATGACCAAGCATAGACCTGAAACAGATTCAAACAGTGTCTGCAAAGATCCAGGAACTCCCTATAATTTACTGATCAAAAAGATATGACTCCTCAGGAGGAAAATTTTTTTTCGTTTTTAACATGTGTGTTCATCAACTCTAATTAATAACAACATTGAGCCTAATAACAACATCTGAGGCTTGTTTTGTTAATGTCTGAGAAGATCTGAATATAGATCTATCTCTCTTGTGGTAGTTTCTGTTATAAGAAACATTGTCCACACTTATAAATAGTTTGTGGGATTGAGCCTTTTAGTGATGTTGGTTTTTTTTCTCTTTAATTAGAATTTTCAAAATAACAAATTCATTGTCATGAGCTATACTATCAGTTCACCATCAAGACAAGGATTCATATTACTTTCCTTTGAAGAATAGCTTCCTGTTCTCTCAAATACAAGCTTAATTTTCTAATGTTGACATTCTAACACATCAGGAGAAAATTAATTTAGAAATGAAACACTTTTATCAATGTTAGTCTTTTGTATTTTGATATACTCTGGTTGAATCACTCTTGATTTACAACAGGACTGGAGCAGGGTCAGACTGCTTCTAGTAGAGAATAAAAATGAAACAGGAACATCTTAATTGCAGAGAGGCTTTGCAAAACACCATCTTTAACAAACCCTGAGTGTTGGACATAAAACTCTTTGATGGCAATACTTGAATTACAGATATAAGTAATAGTTTTTTGGAGGGGAAAAAAAAATCCATTCTCTTTAATGTTTTCTACAACAGTGATAAATTAATCTTTGTGTTCGGTTACTTTTTGAAATTTTTGATGTCTAGTGATATGTTGACCGTCTCAATAACTCTTTTTTTGCTGGATCAGCATAAACTGTTGGGCAAGTGCTTGCTCCAGAGGCTGTAAAGCTCATTCATTGTGCCCCTGGCAGAGTCCTGTCGGTATTTCAGGGGACAGGAGGTAGATGGGAAGGAAACTAGTACAGGAGGGTGGGTGGCAGTGTGGAACATTTGTCTGTGAATGCAGGATCTCAGCTCAGCTTATAAATTATCCCCTGGGCCTTGTAGATAAACACAGACTTCTATGGTGACATCGGCTGGGAAAGGCAAACACTTGCCGACAATTGTAGGCTAATCCTTCAGGACACTAATTGCCAGAAAACCAAGGAAGCATTATTTTAGGAACAGCTTGTTTCACTTTGTGAAGGGGAAAAACACTGCATTGGATTTATTTTTGTTTGCAGAGTTACCCCCTCCTCCTGCACCCTGTCTCAGATTTTAAAGATTTACCTTCATTATTGTTGTTGGGGACTTCTTCTTTCTTTTTTTTTTTTTTTGTCTTGCTTTGTGTTTTTTCTGTGATACCTCTGTAAAGTTGAGTAAAAATGCACATTATTTTTCGTTTTCATAAATATACACATAAATAGGTATGTGGGTTTTATACCATTAACTATTTAAATGTTTGGGACTAAACAGCTACTTTTTGTTTAATTTCTTTGTGGTGCTTTGTAAAGTTTATTTTTTGTTTTTTTTTTTTTTGTTTGGTTGGTTTTTTTATTTTTTTAAATCAATTTGGAAATATGCAAAAACTCCTAGGCACAGTGCTTCACCAGTGAAAATCCCCAGTTGAACCAAGTCATGACCCCATTGCTAAGGATTTAATTTACTGGCATTTCTCCAATATGCCTCCAGAAGAGAAGGCACCTTAACCTCCCTGACCTGAGATCTGCTTCTCTGAGTCTGGCATTCAAAGACACCTATCTGCGTGGTACTTTCCATGGTGCAAGTCATCGGTGTGTAAATCCCGGCCCTGTCACTGTCAAGGGCAGAAGTCCAAACAGACTCACATGGGTCTGGGATTTCACAACAGTCACAAGGAACCCAGCCTTCATGTTGGATTTGCACCAACACCCAAGAGGGACTGAAGGTCTACATTGTTCAGCCCAAATCAAACCCTACAAGTTCAGGCAGAAGGCCAAGCAGTGCAATATGAACCCCACAAAAGCTTTGAAAACCTTGAAGGGAATACAGCTGAGAGCACTGAAGAACTAGAATCCCATCCTCCATGGATGGTCATGATGGAGCTTTGGGTCAGTTAAATAGGATTATGACAGGAGTCCCAAAACAAGGTCACCTCATGGCAGGAAAACCACCATGTCCTTGCTTGCCATTGGCACAATTGCTAGTTGTTTGTGTGCTTTGTGGGAGTGAAATTCATCCATGCTCCAAGGCCCAGAACCAACCCTCTGCACCACAAACATCCTACTGTAATTGTAAGGCTCATATATGCTCTTCAAACTGGTTATTAGTTTCCCAGTAATTTATGCCTCCCCATAAATTATTATACTGTTAGTTATTACTTGAGGTGGGTTGTTGCATAAGAAAAGCAATCCTGGACTGGGACTTCCTTGTGCTAAGTAATATGTTAACATAAAGCAGGAAAGATGGTTCCCAGGGAGTGATTTCATTTGTGTACTTTCTGAGGAAAGCAAAACGTCATTTGAAAACAGAGCAGAAATTTGTGGGTGGACAAATAATGTGCGTATTAGAGGTATGGATAAGGTTGAGAACAAGTAGGAGCAAAGTGCTCCATATTCCCAGCACATGCAGATCTACCTTTTCAGGATTTAGTTTTATTTGTTTTCCATTGCTTCTCCTAAAAGGTAGGGAGCTCATCAATATTTAACTGCTCTTTGTTTTTTTTTTCTTTTTTCTCTTTGCTTAATTTCTCTGGTGGCTCGTGGAAGCTCAAGTGTTACTGAGAAGTCAGATCCTCCTGTCCTTCTGTGTGTTTGTTTTTGGTCTTAATATGACAAATGTATGCCTCCTCTGGAAATGGTATCCATGCTGCAGAGTAATTATTTAGTGAATGGTGGATCCAGTTCATGTTGGCAAGGATCAGATTAATCATTATTAATCATGACCCCTCCAACAGTAACCTCATCCCTTGCTTAAGTGCTGCTCTTTATTAAGAAGCAGTAGCTATTAAGGAATGGCTCAGCCACTGCTTTCGTTGCACCGACACAGGGCTCAGGACCTCTGGCAAGAGGCAGAGGAACTTGGTTCAAAATTAAAAATAGACACACATGGCCCACGTTCCAGAATTGAAATAGGCAGCTTCCCCTGTGGGCTTCTTCGGCCTCATCTGAGTGTCCTCCTTTTACCTGAAGCCTCTCGTGAGTTCACCTGTTTCCAAAGGTTGAATTCAGTGTTAGGGATGACATAATCTCTCAGAAGCTTTTCTATTTGTCTGCTTGATTTTCTTTTTTAAATCTAGGTAGATCCCCATATAACCTAATGCACATGTACTCTTTGCAAGGATAAGATTTTAAGGTCTAATCTAAAGGTTGTAGCAAGTTTCAACAGCTTAAGAAACTTCAGATGGGCTTAGCATTCTGGGACTTCAGTTGTCCCAAGTAGACATCAAAACAATTACCTTTCTGAGAATTTCTGGATTCCTTAAAGAAACACTGCACTGTTGAGACAAGATGTACAGCCCTGTTCAGCTCATGTGCAAAAATGTAAGCTGTCCAACTTCTCTTTCAAAGTCACTGGAAATCAGGAATTGCAGGCCTGTATATATATATATACCTACCAAAATACATCTCCTTATCACTTGTGTCACCAGAGATCATCTGACAGTAGACAGTAGTTTAATCCATAATTATTCTGGTTTTCCTAGCAGTACAGGTTCTTTTTAAGAAGGTGAGGCAGTGCTATCAATGGATGTCATCATTATTTCCGGAAAAAACACGATGAGTTAAATACTGGATTGCAACCAATCTCCTCACCTCCCCAAATCCACCTTAATTACATTTTAAAATGTTTTCATTGACTGGAAATCCAGGACAAAACCTGAGAGCAAAGGAAAGAAAAATGTCTTTTGTCTCCATCTATCTCTTTGATACCTGGAGGGCAGCAGTAGAAACTTGGAGCAAACCTGCTACACTCTTTTGATCTCTGCCAAAGTTGTTGTGGGAGTAACAGTTTTTAATGGTTGAAGGAATTTATTGAAGAATAAAAGTACCAGCAAAGACAAAGGGCCCAACACAAATTATCTGGTAAACCGCTGTCAAATTTTACATGCTCAGGGCTACTGGTAATTTCCCATCTTAAAAAACAGAAGGGGGAGAATTTAGAGGGGAAAGAAGGAGGGTAAAAAGTATATAAATAAACCCACCTCTTTAAATAGCTAACTGGCCTGGCCTGAACTGTGTCAGAGCTAAGTTTCTTTGGCAGCCAGTGCTGCAATATCTGTTGAGGGTGTAGCAGAAGGCTGAGACCAGGTTTTGGAGAATCTGCCTTAGCTATGCTGGCTCTCTCTTGCATTCTTCAGCACGTGTCAGCAAGAAATGCACTGAAGCACGAAATGAGGGAGTGAAAAGGCTCCCGCACTCCATCTGAGCAAGTCTGGAGCACACCCCCATGGTTAATGTTTCTCTCCACTAAAAGAAGAGTAATAAAAATAAATGAAAACATTGGAAATACACAGGTGGAATTGGAAAGAATTGCGGGAGTGAAGGTATATTGTCCACCATCTCCTCCTTCCAAGTTCATGGCAGAGTTTGAATGTTTCCTTGAAAACTCATTGGATTCTGCGCACATTCTAAAAAGCTAAAACAAGAAGTAAAATACAAGCAGAGGGGGTGTTAAGTGTCTGAGGTTTCTGGGCATTAAACAACCCTTAAAAATATTTTGTTCATTGAATAAAGCAGGCTAGGTGATCATACAACGAAAATGGGACTGCAGGAAACTGTCTTAGATCATACAGTCCTTTAGATCTCAGGGAACTGTTACATGCAGCACCACTGATTAATCACATCCTTTTTGGCACTGGCACCTACTAAAGCAAACTTTGTAGCTCTGTTATTACGTTTATCGCACCAATTAATCTTTTACTTTCCAAAATACTCACTCATATAATAATTCTGCATCTTGTTCCTGCTGACAGGTGAGAATGGTTCCCCCCCTCATAATATGAGTGTTGGTTTCAGCAAGGTGGGCCACCATTGTCTTTTCATTCACCAACTACAATTGTCTTGCTCCTGGTGGAGCAGGGGGAAAACAGTTCCACTTGGTGAACCAAAATGCTGTAGAAAATTTAATCTCAGCAAACTTTTTATATGCTGGAAATCTCTTCCTCTGAATGGCAACTGATTGGGGACAAGAGGTGTTCAATGAGGTACTCACCAGCTGCCTTTTTTCTGGACCTTCATAGGAGTTGTGCTTTGTTAATTGCTGAATCTAGTGCTACGCATCTATATTCCTCATGGCTGGGAAAATTTTTTAGTTTCATTCATCTGTTGTGAAGAATTGAAGCAGTTGTGAAATGGAAGTTGGATGGATAAGTCCCCATTCTTTGGATTTATGTAAGCTTTGGAGGGGTGATGTTATGAAAGTAACTTCCTAAATGCAAGCCTGAAAACAAAAGAGGTTGAGGTTATGGGTGTCCTTTGCAAGTTCAGTGGTAATAGGTTTGTGTTGCAGTGGGTTACACCTCCCTTCATACAATGCCATTGGTAAGCTGACATTTCTAATGACCTTTTATAATCACCTATTTCCTTTTCTCACTCATTTTATGAATAGTCTTGTAGTCACTTCAAGAGTTTCCCACCTTGTGATCTCCTCTTACAGTTCATAGTAATTTCAAAATGGGTTGGGCTTCCTGTAAAGTGTAGCACAGGGTAGACCGAGTTCAATAGAGCTTTTCCCTTCTGCAGGAAAGCGGGGACCAAAAAAACTCGTAGTGCCCTTTTTGCAGGAAGGGCTTCAGAAATGGCACACAGCAAATTGCTTTTTTTTTTTTTTTTTCTCTTGAGGCAGTTCTGAATGTGTGCTTTAGCATGGTTCCCTGCCCCGGTTAGAGATGTAGAACTTAGGGCTCTGACCTTTTCTAGTGGGTGATGATCCCATGGCGCTTTCCCTCCTGAGTTGGAGCATGCAAGTCCTGGTGATGATGTTTTGTTGAGGCTCTCATTCAGGAAATGTATTCTGCCAACTTGACTTGACCCTGCACCTTCAGTGGAACACATTATTCTTCCCTTCCTGCCCTAAATTGCTGTGTACTGCCACCTTGCATTCATGGGTCCTTTGTTCCACCTCGGAGGTAGGTTCATTTTGGTGGTGGATGAAGGGAAGCTGTACAGTTTTGAAAAGCAATTTGAGAGCCCTCTGAATGAAAAGTGCTTCACACATGAAAAAAAATTAGTGTTATCAGTTGTCATCGTCAGCCTCAAATCCTGAATTTGAAAGGGTCATTTATAGTCCTCAAAGGCAAACACGCAGCAGCATGCTAAAAGAGAAATAAAGCAGCCAAAGAAAATGCTGTCTCATGTCATTTCAGGCTCTGCAATCCCAGGAAACATTAATAACTATTTTGCTGTTTTCTCTGATCTCTCTATATGGGTGGAGAGGGAGAATCAGAATAGAGAAGCTGCACTGCTCAGCTGCTCCAAGCAATCTCATGCCCTCTGTGTTAGCAGCTTACCTGCTGTGAGGACACTCAGCCAGGGCAGGGACAACATGCAGATGAATGAGGAATAGGCATAGGTGAAGATTTGGACTTGGCCATTTGATTATGATGTAGTAAAGACCACCTTTCCCCATCACTCTCTGGCATTCTGGCTGCATTTGCTGTCTTTCCCACTCTGTTTTGTTCCCATTTCTCCTTAGCAGATGCCAGCATGAGAAGACACCATGGCAGGGTCAATATCAATCAGCCACCTTTTAGATGGCAGCTGCCACGTGAATCCCATCTCCTCTGAGGTTCCTGCAAACTGAACGGCCTGTTCAGAGCTGCCGAGAGCTGTGAGGTGCAAAGAAAGTGCAAAGGCTTTGTGGAGGATGACAGATGGAGAGAAGGACCTGCTCACTGGTTGGGGTGTTGTACTTGCAACTGTGTGGAGCTCTTCACGCTTATCTCGGCATGGGTGCAAAATGCTACCCAAGCAGAATGGTGGCAGTTTGCACCCTCCTTTTACTTACATTGTACCAGAGTCAATGTCAAGGCAAGATGAAATTCAGGTCCTGAATCTCAGCAGGTCATCTGCCAGGAACTGTACCCAATATGGTTGTTCCACATTCAGCAAATACTCAGTGATGACATTGGTTATTCATGGAAAATGTATTCAGTTGAATTTTCCAGCAGCTCAGGCAATGAGTCTTCCTGATTTTCTCATGGGAGTCTGTTCTGCTGTTCGGTTGACCGTGCTGATAGGACTGTTTTTGCGTTGCTCCACCTAAACAGTCTTTTGTTCCTTATATCCTTTAAATCTTTGTTATATCCCACTCTGTGGGTTTCTTGTTCATGCATACAAGTCTGGTTTGGTGAGAGAGAGTAGCAACCTAAGATACATGTGTACCTTGAGTTTAAAGTTTCCTTATATAGGTCAAAATCAGTTTTTAAAACATTACTTCCTGGAAACCACTCAGAAAGCTCTGTCTAATAAAACTGTAACCAAATTGGTCTTTGTAGAAGAAGAAAAAAAAAAAAAAGCCCCTGTGCAGGCGAGAAATAAATCAACCTATAGTTTGAAAGTCTTTATAGCAGGTAGAAGGAGTAGTTCAGTGACCATGGAGTCAGCTGACCCTTCAGAGATGCCACTTCAATCCCTCAGTATGCTACAGATTTCTACACAACCAGATGAGTGATATAACTCCCGCAAGACCTCAGCTCTCTTTATAAAGCAGTGAAAGTGGCACGGATATCCTTCATGTTAAGGACTGGAGAGTACTTGGACTTTAGGTGGTGTAGACCTTGCATGAGGTAGGTTATCACCATCTTGAAATATAGCAGGGCTCCTACTAGCATGCCGACAGAGGGATGTTTCATTCTTTTTTATGTTGTATCTTAAAAAGAACGAGACAAGAATCTGATCTAAAATAGGAAAAAAATAAAAGAAATAGCCATATGATTTGCTGAACAAGTAAATCCCCTGTGCAACTGGTTCCAGCCTGGAGAATATATTCACAACTAGTTTATAAACCCTCAAAACCAGACAACATAACCTTAACTAACACAACATTACTAAGGCACTGCTGTAGTGAGATCATTCTGTTATGGCTCATGGGCACATTTTAAGTGTCATCAGTTTAGCCTACAACTGGAGGCTGTTTAGAGCACTTTAAAAACTGCATCCTACATGCAGGAATGATTGAATATTAATGGCTTGTCTTTTGTTGAGAAAAAATACGGAGAGGAAAATGAAAAACCACAGGAAGCCTCACGGTCCTTCCTTGGGTAGTGAAGTTCGTTTTTGGAGGGCAGCAGGATCAGTGTAACAGCTGAGTATTGTTGTAGGCGGCTGGGAAATCAGCTCTCATTCTCCAATGCTGATCTAGTCTACAAACTTAGCCAAGTTATTTCACCTTAGTTTTCCTTTTTAGTCTTATCTCTTCTAGGATGTGAGTTACTTGCCCAATTAGTTATTACACTCCATTGTTGGAACAGCTTAAACTCTATCCACACAACACCAAGGCTGAGCAAATCAGGAAAAGCTATGAGGGATGAGGCCTTGTGTTTTTCCCCACCAAAGATACCCATCATAACTATTTTGGTAGTTGATGTCAAGCCCTTTAAAAAGAGCTTAAAACATTTTGCAGCTGAGTGGGAAATGTGATTACCTTACCCTGAAGATGGGGTCAGAAAAGATGATAAAATTAACTTTCCCAACTCCATGTCCTTCTCAATATGCTCTGGGCTGCTTGGTCTTTTACCTTGTCACATTGTAGGCATGGGAAAACATGTGATGATGAGGTGGTGCAAAAGTTTCCGTTTGGGTATGAATACTTGTGTTGTCTATAGGCATTACAGGCCAAGACTTGGGTAAGTGTCCTGAGGCTGCCTGAGTATCCATGTAAGCAGGATGACAAGGAGATGCTAGCCACTTTCCATGAACTTTGTGTTCGCTGGTGGTGTTGTAGGCTTTTTGCAGAGCCCTGTTATGGTTTGACTTTAGATAACTGACTGATTGATGTGTTGTTGGGGCATCTGTACCTCCCTCCACTGACTGTGTTGAGAACAGAGGCCCTGAGTTCAACCACAGCTGTCTTCAGAAGGAAGTCAATTGAAATCGCTCTCTCAATGTCCTCCCTAGAGGTCAGTGGTTGTACTTAGAAAACAAGGGAATGATTCCTGGTGAATAACAGCCTGCAAAAGCTTTTATATTCTCTTTTTATCATTATCAAATCATGCTGAAGAGGCTGCAAGGCGAAGAAACTCTCAAGCTTCATTTTTGAGAAGCTGCTAGGATGAAGACAGGGCATTTCAAAATCAATACTGAAGCTTGTATTCCAAAGAGCAAGTGGGAGAGTCATTATAAGCTGCTTTACTTCTCATCTCTAATTCCCCATATTCATAACTTAAGCCCTGTCATTTGGATTTATCCTCTGTGGCCTGCAGTGACACCAGGAAAATTCCTTCTTTTGAATTTTGTTGCAAAAAAATAACAATGCTTCAGGGTAGGATCATATCCCCACAGAAGTTTAGGGCTTAAACATTTCATGTTGGGCACCAGATTTTGCTGTCTTCTCCCCTTCCCATTTGTCCCCCTCCTCTCTCCTCTGCTGTTGTACATCAATCATCCCCTTTCCTAGAGGCTAGGATACAAACAGTGTAATCCCAGAGAGAAAGGATACTGATACAGCCAATCCAGCACGTGACCATTGCTCTGTCCTTGGAGATGTCATCACTAAGTTTAACAACAGGCTTTTTACTGATGGGATTGTTTCAGCTAGGCTAGAGAAAGCAATAGGGACTGTAGTCTAAGAACCCAGCTTTGCCATTGTTGGGTCATGTGTTGTACCTCCACTGACTTCTATTTTAAGTGGCTTTCTAAACTTCTCTTTCCTTTATAACTTCTTGGTTTGTCTTACCTTGGCACTTACATCATCATAAATACCATTTCCTCAGTGGCAATATTTTTCATTATGACCTAGAAATGAACTTCAGACCTGACTCAACTGAGCCGTCTGAACTATTCATAACACAAAAAGGATTGGTGTTGAATTAACTAATGACTTTGAAATACGGAAGTCTTCCCATATAGACTGCTTTTTGGAGAAAATACCACAAACTCAAATGCTAGTCTGTTAAGCTGCCTGCAGAAGAGAAGCTGGGGTTTGTTGGTTTGGGTTTTTTTAGGGTTTGGAAGTCAGGAATGTGTTTAAAGATGGTGGTGTTACTCACCTCCAGAAAAATCCCACAATAGGATTCAGGCGAAACAGATAAACAACAGTTGACTTTTGGCAAATCCAGGCAGTGGCAGCTTGTTCCAGCAGGACCATCTCCCTGCTCTCGTGTTTATTGAACTGGACTTGAGATCACATGATATGCTGCTGGCAAGTTTGGGAACGAACTTTGGTGGGAACCTACTACTTTCTCTCATCTGCTAAACCCTTATTAAAACCCACTATTACTTTTTCTAACTCCCCTCTGGACTTTGAATTACACTGCAGTGAACATAGCACACGTGAGTAAGAGCTTAAGGTCTTGCTCACTTGGGTGGTCCCATTAAAAAGACCAGGTTTGCTGTCTTGGCTGCAGAGCCATTCCAAACATTGCTGCTATTTTTCTTCCCCCAGTGTTTCTCACCTGCCTTTTTTTTTTCTGTTCTTCTTTTTTTCCATGCCCAATCTATTAATATGTGTTTTAACCAGTTAACTTTGGAACCAGAATATTAGCTGCATAGTAGGCAGCTTTTCTGAAGGTTCATAAAATATGTATTGGAGCTGGGAATATAAAATGCAGCAGACAAAATGTATAAAGTGCTGAGTGAAAATTGAGAGGGACCCAACTTAAACCTTTGAAAATCACTGCCAGTTCCAATGTGCTGTATTTATTTTGACTTGGAAGGCTCAATCCGGTCCAGATGAGGTCATTTGGTTGGGAGCACATGTGTCCACCCGTAGCCAGGAGGGAGGGAAGCCTGCAGCATGCTGCAGCTCCAAGGTGTTGAGCTGCCAGGGAGCAGCCGTGGAAGCAGGGCGGGCAGCTTGTCTACGTGTTGACCCTGGCATCAGAGCGTAACGCTGGGGTGGAGGTGTTGTAATGTTTAAG
Organism: Tringa tobata; assembly: GCA_033628505.1. Classification (NCBI taxonomy): domain Eukaryota; kingdom Metazoa; phylum Chordata; class Aves; order Charadriiformes; family Scolopacidae; genus Tringa; species Tringa tobata. The sequence continues at coordinate 4,083,067 of JAHREE010000124.1, forward strand.
TTCATTTCTTACAAGGCAGGCGGGACAGTGTAGCTTTTATATTCTCAGCTGTTTGCTGGGTAGGGTGAGTGGAGGCAAAGGTTGATGTGCTCTAAGAATTAGGGAATAGGGGAATATATTTAGGTAGAGGTGTTTGCAGTTATTCGTTCATATGACTTCATGCAGCAGACAGACTGCTATTTCATTTGCACTGCTCTATCTTTCAGCTTGTTGTCTTTAACCCTTACCCTCTCAGCACCTGATACCAGCCCAGCACCATTTTACTTTCTCTTTTCTCTGCTTCTGCATCTTCCCTTACTCCTCTCGTCAATGAGATTAATAGCTTGGCCATTTGTCTCTATGAAATTTCACTTTTCTTTCCTGGAGCTCCATCTCCACTGCTTGCTGTTCCATCCCAGCAGGTGGGAAATGCTCCTGTGGTCTCCCCAAGAAGCCCTGTCTTCCCAGCTCCCCCCTCCCTTCCTCCCTGCCAGCAGCCTGTTTGCCAACACTTTGCACGAGGAAGCTGCCTCTATAAAAATAAACTGTGCTGAAATCTGAGAGGCAGAAACCACGCCAGCCTCACACTTCATTATTGGTAATGGCAACCTATTTGATTTCCATTTGCAAACAGTAGCCTGCATATGTTCCTCACCATGTAGCCCGTCTCCCTGCGCCGTTTTCTGCACAAATTCAGGTTCCCAGTGCCTGGTGCTTAGTCTGCTTTGTGGTTTGCTTGCCCTGAGCCACAGACACCCCTGCTTCACAATTAAAGTGTGGAAAAAAACCTGTTAAGTCGCTGACTTAATTGCCTGGTTACTCACCACCAACACAAGGTTACCATCTGTAACAGGCCTGAGCCTCTTCTCCCACCTCTTCTACCTTTATGAGATTTTGCTCCTCGCAGCTGGCTTTTATTGCTGATTTACACCAGAGAAAGCCAACAGACTTGTATTTCCTTTTCTTATCCTCAACGTGCACTGCTACCCGGGCATTGTTCGAGGTCAGCTGGCCATGCAGACACACCACTCCTGCACCTCCAACACTGGAAGCCTGGGCTGAGGATTTACGATGAAACTTGAATTTCCAGGAGATGTCTCTATTAAAAAAAAAGGAAAAAAAAAAAATGGAAAAAGGTGAAGGGGGAGAAGTAAGACTAACCAAGCTTTATATCAGTGGATTGCACTGCTGCCTTTGAAGCCCGCATGAGCTGTGGGTCCATTTCTCCATCACACACAGGGATGGGACCCTCAGCTGGGTCCTACAAGAGGTTGTAGCAGTGAGGGGCCCAAAGGAGTGCTCAAGGAGGGGGCATGCACCCAGGGTCCGAGGAGGAGATGCCAGTATTGACTTTCACTCAATTTACTGGAGCAATTGAGTTTGTCAGTGAAATGCGAGATGGGCTCAATCAGCTGTCACACTGAGACACTCCTGTCACTACTGTCAATAGCTTCGAGTTTCTGATCCTTTCTCAGATTAGCTCTGTGCCAGAACATCAAATGAAAAGCTGTTTGGGGCACGGGGAGGGGAGAAACTCTAAGCAGTTACCTAGGAATCAGTTTACAGACTTCAAAGTGCTGTCAGGTTTATTCTGATGGCCTATAGCAATGCACAGGGAGCAGTAATGCATTTGGAGTGTAATGTAGACTCTCCTCTTCAGCCTCACATTCACTCATGGACCAGGAGGCAGGGGTGGGAGAAGAATGGAAGCATCTCTCCCAGCGAACCCAAATGGCATGCAAATGGCCTGCCTCCCCTGGAAGAGCTGCTTTTTAGCTTGATGGAATAAGTTGCTTATCTTACCTTTCATCCTGAAGGACTCTTCTATATTTCTCTCAGCACTGAAATAAAGCCTTTTCCTGGTAGAGCTGGGTCACGGAAAAGGCATCACCCCCAACAATAAGACAGGAGTGAAAACAAGGGGGACAGGTTTGTCATGCAGAAATGATGAAGGGGGAGTGATGGGGGCTCCAGCCAGCCCATCTGAGTAGTTTTTGGCAGTGCTGAGCCTTAAGAGTCTTTTATTTTTGTTTTGCTTTGTTTGTTTGGTTGTTTTTTTTAATAGCAAGGTAAGAGCTTTGTAGCCCGTTCACTTCTTCCAAGAACTTTTTCTTGAAGTTTAACTAGCTGGATCTAGGACAGCCTTTATCAAGAATGTTCCCTTCATGAGAGATGCCAGTATGAATGTCTCTATTTATGGGAAGAATAACCCATCAGGAGACTTTTTTTTTTTAAACTTCATGGATTTGAAAAACCTCTTTTCTCTGTTCCAGCTGAAACAGCTTATGGCAAGGTGAACTCACCCATTTACACAGAAGCCAAGAGGGTAATGTTAATCCTATTAGAAAAATAATCTACCACCAAAATAATAATAACAATAAGGGTGGAGAAGGAATCCTTTGCAGGCAAATTCACAGAGTAATTCCTGTGAATTTACCCTTTTCTTCTCAGGGATGAGGTGTTAAGCATTTGCTATCAATACATGAATTATGAAGATTACTATTTTCCTTCCACTTTCGTAAAGAAATTAAGCAAGGGAAAAGCTGTATTCTAGTGTTATTGCTAGAAGGCTGTGTCCTTTAGAGAATATTCCTGGGTTTTGATAAATGCTGTCTTGAAGAGTGAGGCAGTGTCTGTAGAGAGGATTACCCTGCACAACACTGATCTAGATTTTTTTCTTAAATGCAGTATTAAGATTTCTAATTTTTTCCCTGTTACTTTATTACATTATTAGGTTGCTTTTGACCTCAAAACATCAAAAGTTCATTTCTTCCTCATTTGAGATCATCACTGTCCTTCCTGAGTAGGAACTGCAACTATATTTCACTGTTTAATATTTAAGCAACTCTCTGTCCGAAACAAATCATGCCTTCCCTCCTCCTTGATTGCTCAAAAAAGCCCCAAACCCAACCCAGTTCAAAAGACTATATTTTTAATATCAGAGGCAACCCTGTTTGGTTTTCTTGGTGGCATGAATGCAAAAGGGCCATGCAGAAGTATGGGAAAGACAACAGGAAGGGAAAAAAAAACAACCCCACATTCCCCTTATAGAGTATTTCAAAGCGAATGCTGGATACATACCTTTCTCTGACCTTTTCCTTAGATTAGTGATATAGGCAGCTGCTGTGCTTGTATTACACATTCCAGTGCAGGGACTGACTCCTGAGCAAGGTGTGTGTGTGCACACACGTGTGTTTGTTATTCAACCTTTCAGCCAAAGGTCTTCAAGGCTGATTTTAGCTCTTTCTGTTTTTTCATCGTTTCCAAGGGGAGGTATGGTTGTTTGTGGGCTTTGTTTGTGTTCACTGGGTGACAGGAAACCTAAGAGCTTTTAGTGAATTCAGATATACTCTGGATGTGAGGTGTGAATCTCCAGCCATTTGTATTTAAAAGCTTTCATTAAGTCTGAGAAAAGAGCAAGAAAATAAACATCTTGCTGCTTTCTAGCTTAGGAGGGACGAAAGCTTTTCAGCTTGCGAGCTATGACAGGATAGTATAGATGCCTACAAAGGGAGAAATTGAAGGAGACATAAAAAAGGCTGGAGCTGCAAAACCAAAAAAAACCTAAAAATCTTAAAGCTACTGCTGAAGTTGGATTTGGTCTTTATTTTAGTGAGCCCCACTGAGCCAGCTGGCCTTGGTAAGACTGACGGAGCAGAGCATGCCCACCATCCACAGAATGGGCTTTGTGGGAGGGGTGATGCCTCTAGCAAGGGCATGTACTTAAAGGAGGCCTATTAGAAAGCTGGGGAGGGACTCTTTGTCAGGGAGCGTTGTGATAAGATGAGGGATTGTGGCTTTAAACCTGAAAGAGGGGAGATTTACTTATGAGGAAGAAATTTTTCACTATGAGGGTGATAAGACACTGGAATAGGTTGCCCAGCGAAGCTGTGGTTGCCCCATCCGTGGAGGTGTTCAAGACAAGGATGGATGGGGCTTTGAGCAACCTGGTCTGGTGTTTCCTTGCCAGGGTGGGGGGCTGGAACTCAAGAACTCAATGATCTTTAAGGTCCCTTCCGACCCAAACTTCTCTATGATTCTATGAAAACAGCTCTAACAACTCCAGCTAATTACATCCAACCTAGCAGAAAGAGATGTGACAAAGGGATGTGCTCACCTGCTCCGTGCTTGACATCCCTCACCTGGGAAGCCAGATGGGTGATTGCCACCACAGGCAGATGCTGCTGGCAGTATGGAGACAGGTGATTAGCTTCCCTGTGCCACTGTGGGAGGGTTTTAGTGTCATCAAGCTGAAAGCTGGCCCATACGCCTAGCTCTGCCTCATGACATGGAGTCAGACGGTTTATCTCCTGGTCTAACGCTTCCCTTGTCTCTGCCCATCTGTGGGCTCCTTGGGGCAGGTACTTCCCTCCGATCGCGTGTTTGTGCAATGCCTAATTGCAGATGCGAGGGTAATATAAATAATAAGGTTAAAAGTCACTCTTCTTGAGGGGAGGTGAAAAGGGAACGGAAACGGAGCTGCTACTCAGCTTCCTGGCTTTTCCTGGAGTCAAAAAGCGAGTGCAAAGGGTATTGCAGGATATGTCAGAGTATTTAGTCTTGAGTCATTTGCCATCCTGTTTTTATTCCCCTGCAGATACATTTCAAAGAAAGTGTTTAGATGGAGCTGATGACCTTGCTTATAGTTGAGGTTGGTTGTTACTTCCCATGATAAGTCCCTGATTTGGTTGTTTGGACTGTGGCAACTCACAGTGTTTAAGCTGAAACTTCCCCTCCTGCATGCCAGACTCTCACCAGCTTCATTTCAGAGGAGAGGAATTTTCAGTGCACCACTAAAACTATGCTGTTTTTTATCATTTGGGAGATGATTCGTACTTTTCCATCTTTTCATCTCTAAAATGCCCACACTATTCCAGTTATACCATTATATGCTAGCCCTTAAAAGTGATGGGGAGCTCTGAATGATGATGATGAAGTGCTGGGAAATACCCAAGGTGCTGCCTCGTCTGCCTCTTGGCATGAGCTTTTCCCAAGTGCCAGTGGTAGTCCAGCCATCTTTTCAGAGACAGCAATATCATGGAAAGAAAACAAATGAACAGGGAAGGCAACAAGTGAGTTGCAATGTCAGGCCATAAGTGGAGGTGAAGGCTTCACCTTAGTGTGCTGTGTTGTTAACAGACACAGTCTTGCGCCCTAGTGAAGTAGTGCTAGAAGTGCATTTAGGTTTCCTTTCTTTTTCCAGTGCTTTCAGGTGATGATCAAGCAGGGTTCTGAATGAGTTTTCTGAGAGAGTGAGTCTTGGTTTTTTCTGAGGTTTTTGGTTTGGTTTGGTTTTTTTTGTTTGTTTGTTTTGTTTTTAACTGGGTGTAGGATAACACGAAAGTTCTTCAGTTTTGTTTTGTTCAGTCTGCATACAGTTATTGGCAATCCACTAACGATTCATTGCCAGAAGAGCGGGTCACTGGCTCTGCGGACAGGTACAGCAATTCCAGAAGTGATCAGTGGCTGAGCAGCAGCATTTCAATATTGCCATTACTCGGGTTTCAACACGAGTGGTGTTGTCTCTGATTCCATGTACACACTGCCTGGGTGTTAGAGAAGTTACATTTAGTAACTGGACGTTAGAAGTAAAGTAATTTTTCTAGTTTTCAACTCCTCCAACTCTCTTGACCTGTATATTTTCAGGACCTGGTACAGTGGCATGTGTTGAACAGTGGCCCTTATAATTCTTCTGTAATAAAAATAAGGTTATTTGTTTCGTACTCATTCTAACTTCTCCTTATCTACCCAAGATTGAGACAAATTTTCCCCTGCCTAAATGAAGTCTTTCCTAGGCGACTGAAAATCGTATTTGAACTCTATTCGTCTCCAGTCTTGGGGGGTCACCCTGGAGCTTGTCTTTAACTGAGATCACTTCTCTGATAACAGGGGTAGTGCAACTTCTCAGTCTGAGAGACTGGTGCCAGGAGAAGTCCATTAGTGATCACGATAACAGATTCCAGTTATTCCAATAATTCAGGCTGTATAGTTATTGAAAATAAAGTTTGCATCTATGCATGAACATTCATATATTATCATATCTATGAGGTATAAGACTAAAAGTAAAGTAGATCTTTCTCTTAAATAATGTAGCAGCTATTGAATTTTCTAATGATTGTTAAAACTGAGGCTGCATCTGGAGCACTCAGTGTCCAGTTCTGGGCTCCCCAGTTCAAGAAGGACAGGGAACTGCTGGAGAAGGTACAGCAAAGGGCTACAAAGATGATGAACAGACTAAAACATCTCTCTTATGAGGAAAGACTGAAGGATTTGTGTTTTTTTAGTCTGGAGAAGAAAAGACTGAGAGGGGATCTGATCAACGCTTATAAATACTTACAGGGTTGGTGTCAAGAGGATGAGGCCAGTCTTTTTTTAGAGGTGCCCAGGAACAGGACAAGAGGTAATGAGCACAAACTTGAACATAGTAAGTTCCATCTAAACATGAGGAGGAAGTTCTTTATCTTGAAGGTGGCAGAGCCCTGGAAGAGGCTGCCCAGAGAGGTGGAGTCTCCTTCTCTGGAGACATTCAAAACCAGCCTGGACATGTTCCTGTGCAACCTGCTCTAGGTGACTCTGCTTTGACAGGGGCATTGGACTAGATGATGTCCAGAGGTCCCTTCCAACCCCATATCATTCTTTGATTCTGTGGTTTTCTTCCTCCGGTATTATATTTACTGCTATGGAAAGGATGCTCACAGCACAGCTTAAATAAAGATCATATCTCTCACTGGAGAGTCCCATTTACCACTAAAACATTGTTCTCAGCAGTTCCCTTTTGTACAATGTACTTCTCTCTTCCTCTCCATTTCTCTTCTTCACTCCATCTCCAGCAATAGTAGAAAATTGTCCTTCCATATCAGCCGTCATTTACCCAGTAGCGAAAAAAGTGGTGGAGTACAGTTTCCATTTAGTCTCTGCAGACTCAGTACACAGCAACAAAAACCTTTCATTCTTGCCGTGCTGAAGTTCCTAACTTTGCTGATTCATTTCAGTTTGCTCGGGCATCAACATTTGAATCTTTACCTCCTACCTACATTATCCACTTAACACTCAGCTGGATTAAGGAGCGGAAGGATGGCTGGTTTACATGGGCTGAGTTTTGTTTTAGACTTGCATAGCTAACTCCTGAGATTTTTAAGAATGTTATGATATGAGGTGTGTGGTGGTTTGGCTTTTTCCTTGTTTTGTTTTTATTTTTTTTTCCCTTTAATCATCTGCAGCAGCATCAATGAGTAGTGAGGCTTAAATTATAAAGTCCCTGAAACTCAGAAGGCACATAAATAGGATCTAATTTGTACAATTTTAAAGCTAATTCAATGTTTCTAAGGAGCCTGGCCTACAATCTTAAAATATTTTGAATTTAGCAGTATTAGCAGCTCCAATTATAATGTTGCTGATAATGGCTGACATATAGGTGTGATCTTTAATCCTAAAGTAAGTATGATTTACGGGCAAATAATTGTCACTTCCATGTTGGCAGCTGTAGCACACTTCCCTTGGAAAAGCTGTGATAGATATATTCACCCATCTCTCTGCTTCCTTACTACACTCCCAAGACTAAATGTGCAATAAATTCAAAATTTGCAGGAATCCCGCTGCATTTGTGAGAATTAGCAGTAATGCATATTATTTTGAAAAAAAAATGCCTGCCTGCTGAGCATGTACCAACTCCCACGAACACAATTGAATAGCCTCAAGTGCTGACAAGTCTTTCCTGATCTCCCGGTGACCCCCTGTTGCAGGCGGTGAGCTGGCAAGAGGAATTAGCGGGGATGGGGAGGAGAAGATGTTTTGTTTGTTTCTTCTTGCTTGGAAAAACGTGTGTGGCTGTCAGGGCTGAGGTGTTTTTGTGACACTTGAGCTGCCTCTCCAGTACTGCTCGTTGCGAGCTACATACTCATCTTTTACTGGGAGGATGCTGGTGTGGTGAGAGACAGCCTCCTCATAGAAAGTCAGCGGAGCATTTCTGCACAAACATTCTGAGGACTCGACTCTTCCCCCACCACCCCCCTCTGAAGAACCCTTTGCCTATATTTCCTTTTTTTTTTTAATTTTCTTTTTATTTCTTTTTTCCTTCTCTTTTCTGAAGGCTGAGAAATGCCTCAGGAATGCACTTGCTCACTCTCTTTTCGCAGGCCGGTTCTCCCAGTGATGTATTAATTAGCTGGAGCACTGCACACTAACGAGCAACTGCAGGCTGATCTCGTTAAACATTAATGCTTAACTAGAAAAGCAAGAGCTGTTAAAGATACGCCACTCAATGTCATCCGTGTCCGAATGTAAAAGAAGTCAGTGGCTGAGCTACTGGTGCTTGTGTTTCCAGAGGGAACAAGAAAGGCCGAGCAGCTCAGATCCCCTTTCCAGAACTGGCTGGGGACACCTCGACCACAGATGGGTTTCCATCCTTCTCTGATTGCCTTCAGCATTGATCTCAGCCCTTTCCCAGCTAGCAACCCTCTTTCAAGGAGATAAAGGAGCAAGTCCTTGTGGCCACACTGCTTTTTCAGCCTTTTTCACACCTTGTTTTCAGTGGTTAAGTCACAAACCAGCATGGGTCTACTCCTTATTGTCTCTTTAACCATGAGCAGATGGTTATGGCCGATGTTTTGAAACATGAAGGTCTCAAGTCATGTAGTTACACCCCAATGGAGTCATCCAAACTAGTGGTTGTCTTGATTATTATTGACTTTGCTGGATATTTTAGACAAACCTATTTGAAAATATTCACCTTCTCACCACTTTGCTTAGGTTTACCCACGGAGGACTTTGTTAGGACAGCTCTTTATATCTTGAGGTTTGACTGACTAGGAAAAATATCTTGATTACCTCATGAGAAACTTTCATGGTGTTTATTTGTTCACTTAGCAGCTGGAAATGCTGATGAAAGTGGATAGAGCAGGAGCCTCCTGCCCAAGAAGCCTTGCTCCTACTCTTCTTCAGGCACGTGCCGTTACAGCCTGACTTCGCATGAGCCATTGCTGGCAGCTCTTCCACCCTTTCATTTGCATGGGCAAAAATGGGATTTCATATACACTGTCTTAATACCTGTCTACATGCAAATCAAGCATAGGGTTTTGCATGAGTTTTTATGCTCAGCTTTCCAAAGAGTTACCGGCATAGCCAGTGCATAAGATCCACTTCAGGATCTAGAGTAGACACAGCAGCCTTCTAACATATTTTCTCCCTCCACCTTCTCTCCAACATAATAATAAAGACGGCAGCCAGTACTTTTCCTTGCCTGCCAACTGTTTGCATTTTGCAATTTGATTGTAATTGATAATTCATTAATCATTCCCTATCATGGTTAATATTTACCCAGCCTGCTACTGTGCAGCAAGGGTGATGGGAGGGGCAGGAACAGGGAGGTAGAAGATACAGTCAGGGAAGCACAAAACATATGGAACACCACGTCTTCAGAAACAATCTCTATTTTTTTTTCTTTTTACTTTTTTTAAGATGGATGTTTCCATGGTGCTGCCACCACCAGTTCTGTAGGGCTTGTCTTGATTTTCTTAAGCCAAGCACTCCTTGGTTGTCATCATGGCAGCCTCAGCCACGGAAAAGGTGTTTTCTGGACCTCCAAGCACACTGCCTTTTGCTGCCCAAGAAAGCGAAAGCAGACAGATTACTGCTGCCCTGTTGGGATTCTGTTGTTGCTGTTGGGGATTTTATTTGGTCTCCTAGCATGATGCTTCCTCAGACTGTGCTTAAAAGCCACCGTACTTGATTTCCCCCCTAATGATGTTAAGACTGGAACTGGAACTACTTCTGCTGCCCGGTCCTCCTCCTGCCCATGTCTTCAGACGTTATGTCACAACTCCCAGGGCTGCTCGCTGACTCCAGCTGGCCTCCCTGGGGGACAGAAAGCAGGTTCCCTTCCCTGTGGCAGCAGCAGTGCCCACATTTAAGAAGCTGCAGTGCTGAGCCGTGACTGCATTAGTTCTGCTACATTAGAACAGAAGCAAAGAGCTTAATTTAATTCTCTGGCCTGTATACCGACACCTGAGGGCCACTAATTCACTGTCACGTATTCACAGTGAAACCAAGCTCTTTAGTGTTCAGATTTTTTTTTTTTTTTTTGCAAGAGCAGAGGCTTGCAAGGAAAATGATCATTTTCTAGGACTGAAGAAAAATATCTCCTTGCAAGGATAACGGTAGGTTAGGATGACTCACTTTTGCCAGTGTCCACATGGGATGGAAGACTACATGTCTCTTTTTTTTTCTTCTCTTTGAAATACATAAATTGATCTCTGTTCTTTCATTTTATGATTAGTACCATCAGTAAAAAAAAAGTTGATTCACAGTAACATATGATTGGCCATAAAACATTTATTCACCACAGGCTTTATTTGGACATCGTTCAAGGGCTTTGAGCCTATCAGATACCTCAACCCATTCTGTCTTCACAAGTGATAGGATCAAGTGCTGTAGTAGCATTTGCTATGCCGTAACTTCCAAGAATCCAGCCTTGCCTATGTTGTTTGTGCCTGAAGACCCATTAGGCTAAATTAATCCCTAGGGTAAACGTACAGACTTCAACAGAATGTTATCAGGCATAAATTAGGCCTATTGATTTTTAATGAGGCTCTTACCTGAATAAAGAAAATAGAGTTTCTCTTCTGTTCAGGTTTATTTTTCTTCTACTGTACAAGTCACCATAAGCACGTTCTTTTGACCCTGAATTTTTAAACCTGGAAATTTTACATTTCTGAAAGGAATAGAAAAAATTCTCTTTATTCTCCCTACAACTTTGGGCAGTGCCATTACACAGTGGGACATATTTCCCAGAATTTCCACATTTCCAAACATCCTTTTTTGAAAAACAAGTGAATAGACTGCCAGAAAAATTACAGGCTGCTCATATTTTAAGACTGATTTCCTCCTACAGAGACCATCTCCATCACAAGGGGTTTTCTCTATGCTAATGGATTTAGAGAAATTGTTTTGAGAAGTACAAACTGATTTCGTTTTTTGAACTGATCTGGCTGTGATAATCCATGCCTTGCTGTTTCATGCCAAGGATTTCTAGCATCACCGCATCCTCTGAGCGTGCAGGTGGGTAATTTGGAGTTACTCCACATCCCCAGGAGACATGTTCATGGAGCAGCTGTTTAGTGGCATAGCTCTGGAGAAAAGGGGGATGTGATGAATCCTATGCTGTTCTCTGGGAGGGTGGGACATGGATCCCAAGAATCCATCACCACAGGTAGCTTCTCTCCGTTGTCACAGTGCCCATGATGATCACAAGAGGAAAGGGAAAGTCAACCCCTTAGAAAGAAGTCAGATACCCCAGGTTGTACCCAGATTTCACTGGAGAGTCAGTGTGTTGCTTAGGCAATATTCTTTAAATGTTTTTACCTCCTTGCTCTTGTTCCTTCCTGGCTCACCTCGGTCTTCTCTGGTGCCTCCTATCCTGAGTGCAAAAACTTAAGTCTCAAACAGCAATGTTTTCAAGCTCTTGGTTTCTATGCCTTTGTAAAGAGCAACCATCACTTTTAAGAGTTGAATTTAATTTGGGAGTTTTTAGGTTTACCTGTAATGCTCAGGTAGTTGTCGGTTTTAGCCTGACTTCCAGAGGGTGTTGCTCCCCCAGGCCCTGCCCCAGCTGAGGTCTGTGTCTGCAGAGATGGCACTGTTTCTCTGGTTCACCAGTGGCATTCAAAAGTGAGTGTGACAGGTCATGTCACAGCACTGTGGTGTCATGAGTGGCTTCAGGGGGTCCACATGAGTGTCTGTGTGCCCATTTGGGTGTTACTTCTCTCTATGTCTTAGTATGACCAGAGATGTTTGTTTGTGTTCTGGGCTGCATAGTTAAGGAAACTTTGCCATAAACACCTGATCTCTCTGAATGCACCAAATCCTGGTTAATTTGCATCCTCTATACTGTTTGATTTGATTTTTTATATTTAGAAATTAAGAAGCATCCATTCATTCCTTAAAAAATATTAGATAGCTATCAGTTGGGAGTAGAGTTAATAACTGGCTGGCTTAGCTTTAACCACTGATCTAAATGGCAACATGTCTGCAGATCCTGAGTCGTCATATTGTTTCCAAATGTACCTTTCTAGTGCAAGAAATACTTATATTTACTAAGAAATGCCAACAGAGATTCTCTGTGCCCTTCTGGCACATGTGGTGGGTCAAGGGACTGAGCACAAGCAATACGAACTTCAAGTATAAACTTGTCATACTTCTTGAAGTATGTTTCTTTTACATGACTCTATTTATTTGTTAGATTTATTGTATTTTGGGCATTTTCAGTATGTATAGCAACATGTAGAGGAACGGATGGATCTTTTGCTGAAGACAGTTAAATGAGATTTCCTCCCCATTCATGATTTCTTGTCTGCGCCTTTAACTTTTCTTCATCTTGTTAATCCCTTTAATTCCTGTTCTTATCTGGGCTGTGGTAGGGAACTACAATTCTCTAGTCCTTTGCATTGCAATGCCTTCTGTAACACTTTATAGCAAAACTGAAAGGAAACCCAAAATGTTTAAATTGGAATTTAACTTTGGAAAAGTAATAATTTAGGAATATTCATACGGTGCCTGGCATAAGCCCTTGATTAAGTAATACAAAATACCAGATGTAAACTTCTTACAGGCCCAAGTGTGGGATTTGCAATGTGATCTTTCTTTTTTATACGCACATCGTCCTTCTCAGAAAATGCCACAAACCCCTCCACAGAACCTGTCATTGGCAGCAGAGATAAGGAATGCTCCAATGGAGAAACATACCCTAAAAAGGGAAAGGCCAATATTGACTTGCAGTGAACCTTAAGCCCTTTAAACTCACCCTTGGACAAGAAGAATCAATGTCTCTTAAAAAAAGTGTCACTGCTGTTATACAGCAGACCATTAAACTATGCTAACAGTCATATATTTTCTATTCAAAACTGTGCCTCTGTGTATATAAACACGGGAAGGTTTTGTAGCTGTATATGTCCAGATTTTTGACATGCGTAGGTGGAGCCAGCGTAGGAAAGCCTATTCGGGAGTTAGGAGCAGCTGCCCTAATGGAATACTATTGACTTTAGTTACATCAGGGGCTAAATATAGCTGGAGCAGCAATGTACACAGGGCTGTGTCTGACAGCCAGGACAGAATGTGCTTACTCGACGGACAGACGGATGGATGTTTTTCCTGCGCAGATGCTCCTTTTAGGTCAAGGAGCTCTCCCGAGAACTTTTGCCCAGCCCTGCTGCTCTCATGGGAATCCTGCTGTTGGCTTCCCGGGGCTGTGGATCTGGTCCCGAGGGAAGACATGGGGCTGGGCTGGATGCAAGTCTTTTGCCAGCCCCGTTGGCACATCTCCCTAACATCAGTGCTGTTGTATTGATTTATATCCGGTGAAGGGCTGATCCCAGGAGCTTATAGTCAAAGCTACAAGGAATATCTGTGCTTTAGACATGTTTGCCCAGCCTTCCTCTATTGCCATCCCCCACCCCTCTTCCTCCCTCACTCCTTCCCAGTTGCAGTTCCCTATATG